>JANSTV010013785.1:5368-16457 GCA_027564135.1 Lestremia cinerea
TCCTTTCTTCATTTCGTGGTCGTGGATTTCTAAAACCTGCAAAATGTTATCCAAATCTGCAGCTTCACTTGGAATGATGGCACAGACAGCTTGTATTTGAGCGTCTCCGCTGTTGTCCGTAGGGTTTTCCAGTCTCCGCAGCATACTCTGCCGCGCACGATCATAGTCTAAAGTAACTGGAGACGCTTTTGAGCCTCTTTTTTTCTCGAATTCTAAACAACAGTTTTTGAACTGTATTTTCCTCAGTGTATTTCATTTTTTTCTAGTTAAGTTCTTCCGAAGGCCGCTTATCTTCAGGAGATGACGCTTTTGATGGGGATTTTCCAGCGGCGACGTTTTTGATTTCCCATTTCGATTAGCAGAAAACGGGAGGTTCGAGGTGAAAGCGAATTTCCCCCATCCACTGCGCTTCGAACGATTGAAGTGCAAGGCTTCACTTGCACCAAGTTTCTTTGAAAAACGGCTGGAACTTCAATTCAAGTTGCGTGAGAAACTTGGTAAATTGGCAATGAAGTCCTGTCAAAGCAATTTGGGGTGGAATTCCGAAAAGAATCGAACAGAAAATTGAGAAACAAAACAGTTTTGATTGCATTTCGAACGCTTTCGAAATGATTTATTGAGAGCACACGATGCGTAATGAATCAAAATTCAATGCCGTCTACACTTTGACAACGCAGAAACCCAACTTATCCTTTTTGTAATGGGAGTATTTGGGGTGTGCCATGGAGACACATGCGTTCATATCCTCGATTTCGCATTTGCCCGCTATGTCTTTGCATGGTTCGCAATCGGGATATATAATTCGATAGCCCAGGACCCGCCGGGCAAAACCCAGCAAGCAGAAGCAACCCAGCTGTCCGTTGGGCCTATGTTTATCCCAAATCATATTAATCCCGCAGACTGCAACGAATTTCGGTTATTCCCGCTCAATGGGATAGTCGCAACAGACGATCGTTCGACTTACTTCTTTTGATCATACTGCGCAGGGTCGGATAAGGCTCTCCTTCTGGGTAGGACCATACCTCTGAGTTGTCTTCAACAGCGAGTCCATTCAAATCGGGAATGCAGCAGGCAAGGATGCCGAGACTCAAGACGATAACTGCTCTCATTGCGAATCGGTTTCTTCTGCGGTAAATTCAAAGCAACTGATGCGGACTGAGTCGTTGCATCGGTCTTTTATTCCCAAACGGAACATTGCGTGTGACGCATGACAACGCTGCAAAAGATGGCACGTTTTGCTTGGAATGCTCAAGAATGCCTCGCGCCGAGGCGTTGAGTTTGCTTTTCGTATCTGTTTGTGAAGTTCTCCCGGCATTAGTCATTGGAGGTCTAACATTGCTTGCGTGCTTGGAGATCCGAAACAATGTTTTCAGAGAATTTGGACAAGTGTGAGCTCAACTTTTGGTGCATTGAGCCTCAGGCATACAAAGTTAACGCGGGAGCGCAGACTTCGCGGGTTTGCAAATTGTTGCGAGTCGAAGATAGTTGTTTTTTAGAAGCCGCTAGAATGCTTTCCTCGACAATCACATATCAAACTCAAGTGCCCGAGCCCACGAAAGCAATCACCACGTCCAGCAGCAGTAATGTGATACATCTCCCGACATTATTCGATGGAAGAGAAGTGAATCATGCAGCCTTCTTGTCAGAGTCATCCGAAGAATTTCGCAAACAATAAGAAAATTCTTTCAAACGCCATATGTATTGCTATCGCATTCCAGGCAAAACGTGTCACTGTTCAAAATGCGTAGCGTCGAGGTCGACTTCTGTTTTGGAATAAAAGACCGTCGCATCGAATCAGCCCGCATCAATTGCTTGACAGTGTTTCTATAGTAGCCATCAGACGACACTCAAAAAACCGATTCGCCATGCGCTCCCTTATCACGTTGAGTTTCTGCATAATCGCCTGCTGCATCCTCAAAATTAATTGCGTTGATGAAGAAAAATATAGCTATCCAAGAGGCTGGCCCAGTGCGGACCTGAAGTCGAAAGTAAAGGAAAGTGAGTGAATCGAGCGTGAATCTTCTTCCTCGCAAATCAACTGACGATATATTTCTCTTTTCTCAGAATGTGGCGAAGATGGCATGGTATGGACACTTGTCAAAGAGGAAGTCAACGGGGCGATTGACTGCGATTGCGCAAATGAAAAACATTCGTATCTTGTCGAGAATTACCGAGAAATCGTGCCCAAGTGCGTCGATTGCGATGCCCTCAAAAACCACTGCAAGATTGAGTCGGGCAACTTCTGTATCGACACGACAAACGCCAGAAACAAGAAATTCACGAAAGGTCCTAAAGGCATTTGCGTTTAACAACAAACGGAGGACGAGAACCGAGTTTCGGTTCATCTCACGCTGTGTGCTTTCAATAAATGAAGCGTTCACTTTCAACGCATCTGAATTGCAATTAGAATTGTTCTTTCCTTGCTCTTGCTATCAACTCGTCTACAGGTTTCGGTTCAACCCATGATGATTCTTTGAGAGGAAAGCATTGGCAATTCGTCAGGTGTCTCAGATGCCGTCCAGCCAAGGCCAGCCAAAAAAACTCGTTTGCTCGAGTTTTAGTCTCCATTCTTAGACAGAAGGAAAAGTTCGATTCGCAATAGACTCAGAGAGGTTTGACTGCAATCGAGGAATGTCCGCTGCTTCTTCTCCTCTTTCTTCTTGAACATAAATGAAAGTAAAAAGTATGAACAAAAAGGTCTTTGGGATGTGCAATTCATGGCGGCGCTGAAAAAGGACACGTGGCACGCTCGACCGATTGCTGAGAATCGGTTGTGTTTGTTTATGAACCGATTCTGTCTTGGTTCCTCGAAGAGAAAAGAAGAGAAGTGACGATATTTCATCAGCTTCGGTGCTTTTTATTCATGAATTCGTCCAAGCTAGCTAGTCTGTATGAACACGGTTATTCGTTGACGGTCACTCACACGTACACACACAAGCCAAGAAAACGGCAAAGGTTTCCACAAAAACTATACTTCAAAAGCGAACAAAACAAAGAAAAAGGCAATTGTTTCACACTCTCTTCTTCCCAGCGAAATACGTTTGCCATGTCGCGCCCAGCGAGTCTGTGTTTGTACATGTGTTCAATGCCAAATGCAGAATGGCCGCCGATGTGCTAACCGATACATATGGACCTCAGAAGTGGAGACGACGACTTGCTATGCTCTTTCCGTTCGATTCAGGCATCGAGAGATATTTTGCTGGAATTGAAATTCCCCAAAACAGAAATGAATCATTCACTCAACACTGCGCGAACGTTTGAAGAATTTCACCAGCTGAAATGAAACATTCCACGCAAAACGTGTCATCATTCGAAATGCGCCACATCCCTCAGGGAATGCGCAAGGTTGTCTTTTGGTTTGGGATAAAAGACCGTGGTAGCGACTCAGTCCGCATCATTTGTTTTGTGAGTTTCCCGCAGCAACCAGCAGACGACACCCCAAAAACTGATTCACCATGAGAGCAGCCATCGCCTTGAGCTTCTGTCTGATCGCAGTCATTCTTCTTGAGACCGGTGCTCAAAACCTGAAAGTTACCGAGCGGCGCAATGTAGACGGTAAAGTTGTAATCCCGTTGTGGAATGGACAAGAACTTAATACCAGTAAGTATCGCGAGGTACGCTGTGGATCCGTGGCATTGAAACCACTCTCTTTCAGAATGCGGCACCGGCATGGTATGGAAAAAGCTTGACCCAGAGACCATTATGTGCGAATGCGAAGAGGGACTTTTTTTGGAATTGGATGCTTCTTATCCGGGGGTGAATGTCTTTACGGGGAGTTGCACAAAGTGCGTTGGCTCGAACATGTGTACTGGAGAGGCGTCATGGAAAGCGGGCGGTCGCTGTTACATCAATCTTCAAGGCCCCGACATGAAGAAGATTGGCAAGGACAAGAAATGCTTGGACTGAATCGCTCAAAAGCCCTCCACGATATAATCAGCTATTGGAGTGAATTTCTTGTTTCCAACCGGCGATGAATAAAATAATCGACATTTTCCACGAATGCGTCTTGTTTTCCACCATATTTCTCGACTCCTTGAGACCAACCCGATACCTTTCCGAATTTCTAGACTCGAATGATCAACGGAGCTTATTGATGCCCTTTGATCCCAACGGATGAATTCTTTTCCCGAACGCTAGTTGATTCGTCAATTGCATGCGAAAAGCAAACGATCGAATATCATTTTGTTTCAACCACTCGACCGTCTTCTTCGCAAAATGAGATGGAGCCAGGTCCGGCCAAAACAACTAAATATGCTCGTTGCTACCGCTGCAGTGCCCGATAAGTGTCCGAATTTGATTTTTTAATATGGCGGCGTTGACCAGAAACTGTCACACTGTCAATGCTACGCTAGTAGTGAGCGTTTGCATTCTGGAAGCAGTTTTTTTTTTTTGAGGAATTTTTGATTCGGCTGGCCATCGAGCCAAAGTTGAGCCGGGTGCACCCATAACCAGGACCATTAAGGGCTATTGAGTGCTGCTTTGGTGCGAGCAAGCAGGCCCAATAGCCAAAAATTCACCCGGCCCAACTCTGCAATGGACATAGAATCAGGCCATTGGAGATTGTGCTCAATCCTCTTTTTTTCTTCATAATCTTGTATTGCACTTGGATATCACACTCAACTGAGCACACAGCACATCGGAAGGATAAAGTTGGATGTTCCATTCGGCCAAGTCTCTTGGAAAAAATGGCATGAACTTCGATTCAAATTGCGTGAGAAACTTGATAAATTGGCAATTCGGGGTGGAATTCCGAAAAGAATCGACCAGAAAATTGAGAAACAAAACAGTTTTGATTGCATTTCGAACGCTTTCGAAATGATTTATTGAAAGCACACGATGCGACATGAGCCACAATTCAGTGCCGTCTACGCATCAAATCCATCTCCTCACAAACGTTGAGTTGCTTGCTATATTTTGATAACCTAGGACCAGCCGGGCATGCTGGTCCATCGAGCAGAAACAGCTCAGCTGCGAACTGTGTCTCCGCGATGATTTTGCTCCACAAAACTGAAGGCAGGCATGGAATCTAGAGAAGAGAGAAGGGTGTGGTGCATTTTGAGCAAAGGCATTTTTTTTGGAAGGCAACAGTTATGACGATCGATTCTTAGTTTTGGATCGCTCATGTTGCCTTCTTGCTCCTGGCATTTATTAATTCTTGAAGAATCGGATTATTCATTTCGGAGTAACGATTGAGGTTGTGGCAAACTACAGCTCAGGCTTGGCTATCTCATCGAACTTTCCATCCGACGAGTCAGTTCTTGACAATCGAAATGTAGGTTGGAAGGACTCAGTCGCGCACAACGTCTGAGTGGCCGATGGGTATCGCAGATGAAGTAATGCTGGTGGACAAGATGCCTCATCTCGATGGAACGCATTCAAGGCTTGGCATTCCTTTTCGAGCATCAACCACGTCCGATAGGAGATGCGGCTGATAGTATTGATAGTGGAATGTCGGAATTTCTCAAAAGAGAAATGAATCACCCAACCATCTCATCAAAGATACGAGGAGAGCGTTTGAAGTATTTCAAAAACAGAAAGTGAATTCCGTTGAATGGAACATGAGCTGCGATCGCATTCCACGCAAAACGTGCCATCGTTCGAAATGCGACGATGCGTAAGCTGTGTTCCATTTCGGGATAAAAGACCGTTGCAGCGACTCAGTCCGCATCAGTTGTTTTGTGAGTTTCCCGCAGCAACCAGAAGACGACGCTTCAAACACTCATTCGCCATGCGCTCATTCATCACTTTGGCATTGTGCCTGATCGCAGTCACCTTCATTGAAGCCAGCACTGTTGCTCCGGCTCCACCTCCGGTGAAATTAGCCGTGTTCGAGCGTAGGAACGTGTATGCAACCAACACGAAAGTAATCCCAGAATGGTCGGCAAAAATGGTCTTGGGGTCTTGTAAGTGCCCAACGAACCGTTCCGAAATCGAAGTATTCACGGCTCTCATTTGCAGCGTGCGGTATTCAAATGATTTTCATCGAATTCAACACTCTTAACAACACCTGTGACTGCATTGATGGTCATTACTTGGAGATGGATGCTTCTCGGCCTGATGTAAATGTCTACACGCTGAAGTGCACGAAATGTAACGGCCCGAAAATGTGCATTGGAATCATACCAAAGTCGGGAGAGTGGCGTTGCTACATCAATCTGAGTGCCGCTGATTTATTGAAAATCGACTCCAGGAAGATGTGCACTTACTAGCTCAGCTTGCGGCTTTTTACGTTGAAGTCCGCTGGTGCAAAAAACCTGTTGATCGAGACTAGCGTTGAATGAAATGAATAAAATTTCTCAAAAAGTCATCTTGCGTTTCATTTTTTTCCAAACCAATATTTTGCAGGAGGAACACTTTTCATCATCGCGATTGCAGAGCACCGCTCTTTGACAGGTTAGGAGTAGGCATATTTCAATTTGTTGGTGCAGCAGGGGAGAAAACCTGTCGCCACTCCTTTCCATTCTTCCCTTTTAAGATCCCAAACGAAAACCAAGCACGTTACTACGCGTGGCAACCGGAAGCGCTTCAGTTAATACTGAACCGTTCTAACCGTTCTAACGTACTCAATTTTCATTCGAGGCGAATTCTCGCAAGCTTTGGAAAGTCGAAACAACAATTTTCAACGACGCAAGGCGCTGAGCACATGGAACATTTTCAGGCAAATCAATTAAAGCCATTCAGAATAATTTCAATCCGAATATTTTTATAAATCTCAGCCAAACGTTGGTATGTTGCTGCAGATGGGATCATCCAAATTGGTTCGAAAGACACTGATCCGCTTTTCAGCCTTTGGTAATAAAAACGAGTTGCCGGACCTGAGATAATCCCTTCGACTCCGATCCATTCCTATCCGCCATAAAGCCAAATTACGTGATGCATCCCAAAGAAGTGGTGTTGGGTCGCACTCGCAGGTTAACCCAAACTACGGAGGTCGCGTCATAAATCGAAAGCATTGGTTTCATTGCTGGATTGGCGACCCGGTAGCAGGCTCATGCACCTGACCCCAAGCCCATGAGACTGGATCTGGCTAATAGCCGCCGGACGGACATCTATGACTCGCCGACTCTTGGAATGTCAGAGCCACACGTGGAAAACTCTTCAATTTATTGCTGCACAAAACAACAACTGAGCGAATGGAATTCAATTTGCCAACTCGAATGTTGGCTGTTTGGCGAATTCTGCCTTGAAATTCTTCCAATGCCTCACTTGCTTCACACTCAGCCATTCGTTTGAACTCCGAATGGGATGTGTCTTCGATGATGGGCCATGACTCACAAGAGAATTTCTCTCCGTTTTGAATAAAAGCCAGGTACATCGGCGATGCCGCATCAGTTATCTTTTTCGTTCTAATTTTCGAGAGCAGCCATTCGATCTTTCACTCATCACTTTGGGTCTCTGCTAGCTCGAGCAACGATCACGTGACTGGCATCTGCAACGACTGGCCTGAATAACGTCGAAAATCGGAGGAGAAATTGAAAATCAAGCAATCTGGCATTTGACACGTTCAAAACGAACGATTGATTTATTGAAATCTCGAAATTAGAAAATCAAATGGAATTGTTGGTGTTTCCGAAGAGAACCGAATTCAGTCATCGATAAATCGCTTTTTGGTTTTCTTGTCGATGCAAAAGCCTTCTGCGTCCCTCGCGGCACGTTTGTGCAGCTTGTTTTTCATGTCGAAGCAGCTGTTGTATACTCCGATGCACCTATTCACCTATTGACGGTTCTTCGGGTCCGCAACGACGAAGACCATATTAAAACCGCAGCCTGCAAAAGAAACAGTAATCGGCAAATCGGATACGGCTCCAGTTTGGAGTTTCACTCACGATCTCCTTCTTTGTCTGAAGCCCGCGGAAAGGCCTTTCCATTGATGTACTTCCACACGTATTTGTCGAGGCAATTGGCCTCCAGCATGCAGTAAGTGAGAATGCAGAGGCTCAAGGCAATGAGTGATCGCATGGTTTATCGGCTAGTGGCTGCTTCGAAAAATCTACTGATGCGGAGTCCTTTGAAACGACCGGCTTTTATTCGAATCGGACAGAATGTTTTGTGAGTCAGCAACTCATCAGCTCACCGACAGCGCAGTGTTCTAATCGTTCAGAATGTTCGAAAGTATTTCAAGGAAAAATGTATCGCACGTGCAGCACTTGAGTTGACAAACTGGATTCCATCCGTTCGGTTGCTCTCTGTGCTGTGCAGAAAGGCAGAATGTCCGAAATGTGGTTTGCAGATTCCAGAAGTTGGCGTCGATCAGTGGTCGGTGCTTGCTAAATCAATGGCAATAAAATAAAGCCCTAAGCTTATGGCATTTATGGCCTTAGGACTTAGAACCAACGTAAACACAAGAGAAAACCCAAGTATCGATTCTGACGTAATTTTCAACTTTATTGCACTGAACTTTCTGGAATGAGTAACCATTTTACAATCAATCAATCTTATCTAAATTTTGAGAAAAATTGCTGGAACTTGACAGCAAAAACAAGACTCGTCTTCTTCGATCGAGCTTGTCGTCGTTGCTTCGCCACAGCTGACACATGCGTCTTGATGGCTCGATTTTCGGCCCGTATAGTCTGCAACTCGCTCCTTTGCACCGATGCACCTTCTCTCGTCTTCACCTTGAGCTCGTCCAAATTCATCTTAGCTGCTGCGATTTTCTCCTTCAACTCGTCCACGAGAGCCTTACGCAGCACTTCCTTCTTCTCATAATCGAGGTAAATCCGCTCCAGAGGGTATTTCGCCAGAGGGAACTTGCAATCCGGACACTGTTTTATCTTGGCGGCAGAAAAATGAGCCGACATGCAATCGTTGTGGAAAACATGACCGCATCTCGTTGCCACTATCTCGCGCGAGTCGTCGAACTCTCCGGAACAAACTTTACAATAACTGTGGTCCATTTTTGAAGTGATTTAACTGTACACGTCTGAACTGATCGAAGGATGCAAGCACTATGATTTCAGTCGTCAATCTACCTAGACGGGTGACCATTGTTGCAGCGCCAGCCGCATGCGGTGGTCAGTTTGATCATCAATGACCGTCTGTGATTGGTCGTTGAGTCATAACGACTTTCTGGTGGGGGGACGGTATTGCTGTCGACAACATTTTTCAACGAACCGAAATTTTCGACAAAAAATAACATATGGCGTCTCCACTTCAAACTCAAATTGGAATCAAACGCACTCATCGCCGTGATGTGCTTGATTCGTGATTTTTTTTTCATTATTCTCCATTCGAAAGGATTTGCGTCGAGTGTCATTTATGGAAGTGCAACACCAACAACAATCATCCTCTAGGAAGTCAAATCCAAGGACTCCAAAGTGTTCAGCCCCTCCATCATTCGAAAACAAATCTCGTCCACAGCGACAATATGAAAACATGATCATGCGCATTTGATGCCCTTGTCAAAAACTCAAAAACATTGCGTAGTTTCGCCGACGACGAATTGTTTGTTTTGATGCAGACCGAAAGCCCCAAAACAGTTCGTTTTCGTTGAATCAAAGAAGGTTCCATGGGTGGTCAACCGGTTGGGACCAACACAAAATGAGGTGAAGACGAATTTCGCGAGCTCAATCAATCCGGTTTTAATAGTGAACCCGATGTCAGTTACGCAAATGTACGTAAAATCGGAGACCGAATTTCGAATTCGAAACTCAATTCGCCCGGCCATACTTCACGGCGAAATTTATCGTTCGAATGAAACGTCAATCGTGACATTTCGCTGCTCTTAAACATTCAACGCAGTCGACAGCTGTGGAAAAAGAAATTGTGTGCAAGGTCTCTCAAGGAATTGGAAATTTCTTTAGCTTCGATTCCCTCAAAATGTTCAAGAAGTGAGTGTTTGAAATCGTAGCAAGTGAACCGAATCGGTGGTTCAGATGAATCGTCAATTGAATCGTTTCTTACTTTCATTTCAGATTTGATGAGAAAGAGAGTGTGTCCGGCACTCAGCAGCTGAAATCGTCCGTTCAGAAAGGCATTCGAACGAAATTGCTGGAAAATTATCCTCAATTGGAGCATCACATCGATCTGATTTTGCCGAAGAAAGATGCATTCCGAATAATCAAATGTCATGAGCACATCGAAATTCTGGTGAACAGTGCCGGCGATCAATTGTTCTTCCGTCAACGTGACAGCAATTGGATGCCAACGTTGAGGTTGTTTCACAAATTTCCATTCTTCTTGACAATGCTGCAAGTCGACAAAGGAGCGATTCGGTTTGTGTTGAGCGGAGCGAACATAATGTGTCCCGGCTTGACATCGCCCGGGGCGTGCATGACGCCAGCCGACAAAGGAACAGTTGTTGCCATTATGGCCGAAGGCAAACAGAATGCCTTGGCCATCGGCACAACCACACTCTCCACCGATGATATGTGAGTTTGCGGACAAGCGATCTGGCGTTTAATCCAGTCTCCTCAATGTGTCTCCTCTTTCTCTTTCAGACTGAAAGTCAACAAAGGCATCGGCGTCGAAAACGCCCATTATCTCAACGACGGCCTGTGGCACATGAAACCAGTCAAATGAATTATCGAATCTTTCTCGTTTCAAATGGATCGAATTTTTCTGTAATTTTTTTTTAAACTTTAATAAATTCAGATGATTTCTATCATTTAACATTCTCGAGATTTCGTTTGGAAGTTCCCCTCAAGTTCTTTGGGTCGAATTGTGGCTGAATCGCCGCAAGAGTTGTATTCACCAATATTTGACAATAAACATAACCTCAATTTGCGAGGTCGAAAAAATAACGGTTTTTGTCGAAACCAATATTGGCACAATCTTGTTGCAACGGTTCATCGTCGCATCTGTATCACCACACACTCTCTTCAAGTGTCAATGTCAATCAGTTCATGCGGATTTAATCACTCGGTCCAAATAAGGGATTGGAAATGGAAAACCCGAGTGGAAAAAAAAAGTCTCGAAAATCTCAATTGAGATTCGAATTTTAACCTCGATGAACACTGAATTGTCGAAAAGTTCACTGAGATCAAAATGAATGCTCGATGAGCTCAGATTTGAGTATTCAATTGAGTCTCAATTCATGCTCTGAACTCTCACAGCTACCGGGCTGGCCTTTTCGAGTGCAATCCGGCGCACA
>JANSTV010013896.1:0-16456 GCA_027564135.1 Lestremia cinerea
CCAACGATTTTTCATTTCGAATTTCGTTCATTTCAATTCGTTTGGGAAGATCAATCTGTTTGTTGCGAAGGAGTTGGATTACATGTTTCCGTTTGACGGGCAATTAGAAATGGTCGATGAGCCAGGACGACGATGAGTTCACCCATTAGTTTTCCATTCATTTTTTTTTCTATGTCACCAGTAATCGCAAAATGAAGCTGTCCTTCCGGTTCCTTCCCAAAGTCCACCAAATTGATTGATTGACGCTTGGACGTCAAGTGGGTGGGTTGATCGCTGTTGGCGGCGGAGAGAAAGGACGACATTTCCGAAGCAAAAAAAAACAACCAATTATAAAGAGAATTTTCCATCAAAACCACGATGTACTCGAAATTAACTAGCAATTAGATGGTAATTAGTATTAAATAGGCGTAAACCAATGATAAAATAGGGCCCAAAAAACTGTTTCTATGATTTTATCGAGACTTTTGCAACGATTACATTCATTCACACAATCTATTGATGTCCAATATTCGACTCGAAAAAAATCACTCCTAGCCCTTCAAGCCCATCAAGCCCTCAAAAGTATGTACTCGTAGCTGATACACTCCAATTATTCAATAGAAGAAATAATCCGGCTTGTTGACTGTCTCATCTCTTATCGACGAGCAACCACGACTTGAGAGGCGAGCGTGTGTTGCCGCATGAACCAACGGATCCTCAAACAAATTATTTAAGATTTATTAAAAAATGATTTACTTCGTACCTAAACGATATCAATTAACAAATTATTGACAAAAAAAAAAACAAAAAAAAATAAAAAAATTAAATAAATAAAAACAAAATGAATTTGAAAAATAACACAAAGAAATTGACTAGCGACAATTGATCAAGAAATATATCAAAGAGAAAACCGTATTTAGTTTTTCATTGGGGAAGGAGGGATGCTGAGCCCTTGGAAGGAATCCAACGATGGTAAATTCTGACGATGCATTCGCCCACGATGTATCCGCCTCGCTGACATTCACTTGCAGGCATCTCAAAGTAATAAATCCAGCTGTCATTCGAGACATTCTGTTTACATTCAAGGCGTGTGAGACACTCGCTGTGAGTGTCATCAATCGCGTGGGAATCGTTCGAATTGGTAATCATTTCATCGGAATCCAGCACGGTTGAGAGAATCTGTTACTTCATCAGCGGCAGTTGTTAGATAAATGCGATGCGAGCATCGATGGATGGGATGGTTATGCAAATGGAGAGCAGCGAAGGAGATGTAGTGGGATTGTTGCGCACGCGCATGCCTCTCGACGACATTGTGGGTCACATGGGTGGGTTTTCTATGAATGAAAGTGTGTTTTTTTGGCGTTCATTTGCCTGCCTTCTCCACCTCCGTGCTGGATTTGTAGTAGATGATGTTGTGCTCTACAACGAACAAGGTTGTATAAATATGATATGGTGGAATGGATGGAATATCAACGCGTCAACATTGATAAAATACGCATTTGTTGACACGCATCAAATCGGCAAATAAATTGAGCTGTTTCGTAGTTGGCCTTTCCAACTGAAATCCTCTATTTTCGATTAAATTTTCGCTGGCTAGTTTTCTTCTTTTATTTTTCATTAAATATTGAATGCGAAGAGGATCACAAAGTTCACAAACGGGATTTGCGGCCCATCGAAAAGTTATTTAATTTTGTTTTTAGGGTATGCCGGATATGGCAGCTTTTCCGAGAACTCCTGCAGCGAATGACCAGCCGACAACTCAATCCCAAGCAGCACCATAGCAGATTATTTTCAAGATGACCGTTCAACAATCATCAAAATAGAATTGATGAAAATAATCAAAACCCATCGAGCCTTCAGATGAATCAACGATATAGATTTGAATATCTGCATTTGATTTCCAAATAAAATCATCATCGAGAGTGCGTGCGATGGAGTGATTATTGCCATCGACCAAATTGACTCTATTCGATGGGTTTTCAATTTCGCTTTGAGGGCGAACAATCCAATGATTGGAACTGTCGACGTCTGAAAGTAGAATCGGGGCCCGTCAAGAAGTGGTTCCGTTGAAAAATTCGTCAAACATCAAACTGACGTTTTCTCCGTAAGAGTCGTCTAATTAATTTAATATTATTCGAATGTCGAGAATGTCTTATGTCTGTTGGAAAGGAAAACACCTGAAAAGAGATGAAGAAGAAAAACAAGAGACGCTTGTAATGGCAACGCGACATACGCATGCGTCACAGCCGCCGAACACCCGAAGCTATCCTACACTAACACACGATTGCTTAACCTATCGGTCTGCTGTGAGGCTGCACGGTCCATGGTCGAAGCGAAGAAATGGAAAATCTAGTCTTGCTTATTACCGCGAATGGAGCACATTTCATCTGTAACATTCATTTCACCAAATACCAAACACTGACTTGGACTCAAAGCAAAAGCAAATCAACCATTGATTATTCAAATTTGAACGATTCGAACAGATGTTTTTCGCTCAACTGCAGAGTCGAAAAACTCAACGAAAATCGAAATAATCTCAATCGCCAGTGGCTTTAACTGACCCCCGGTTATCATGAGAGTGTTTCATGAATTGTTGTCAATTATTTATTGCAGTGGTGTCGTATTGATTTTGCCAAAGAGTCGAAACAATTATGTGATGTAATGTGAAAATTGGTGAAAACACACCCTTAAGTGAAAATCTCAATTTTATGTGTGTGGGTGGTGTGCGTGCGTGTTCGTCGCTTTCGATTTCTCAAAAACAATTTTCCTCTTTTTTTTCGTTCTTTTTGATTTCAAATCTTTGTGTTTTTTTCGGCTGTGCTCTTTTGAAATAACAAGTTGGAAGAGAAAAGTTGGTTTTTCTCGTCTGGCTGGTTGTTGTTGTGAATTATTCGCAATTGGACCCATTTGCATTTCTGGTGTTCGTTCGAGGGCACTCATTCGAGACATTCGCACCATTGTCGACCTGAAATAGATGCTGTCGAATAACTGCTCACCTAGTCGAACATGAATCAAGGATATAAGAGAAGACTTAAATGGTTGAAGCCGACGTTAAAATTCGGCTAGACGTTCATCGAAAATGTGTTTGAGCATTCCGATTTGGAATAGCAACGAAAATTTAAACGAACAATTTTGTCAATTCGGAACAATCGATTGCATTTGGGAAATGTATTCAACGAAATTAACCAAGTAAAATGTGTCGCATTACAATAAAATTACAGACAGAATTGCTTGCGATAAAATACACGTAAAATTCGGTGAAGTTGTTCCCCAGTGATCAACAGTCAATCACAATAAATATTCATAAGGAGAAGCTTTGCATTGGAACATCCTGAAAGCCATGCATCATATTCTGGCTTTGATATTGCTGTTTCAACTTGGAATGGGTTCGTATCTGACTGTGATGTCCTCAAAATCAAAACGTCCATCAAACAACGAAAAAGAAAATCGCAGCGAGACGACTTTGTCTGGCGAAGGCGAAATGATCAAGGTCCTTTGAATGCTCATTCATGAAATGGCTCCGTTTGCTGAATGAAAATGGGCAACCTTCAAACGAACTGAAAATATATCATCCACATTTCAATGGATTTTTTTGAGTTTGCTCATTGTTTCAATCGCAATAGTTGCGACTTTGGTCATTTACTGTTACAATGTGGCCTCGCCAATGGAGCATTGTTAATGGTCTTGCAAATCCATTATTCATAACAAAGTACCTTCCATTTTGATTGATCGCTCTAACTTTCATTGAATTACACGAATGTGTGTTGGACGTATTTGACGAATTGGCTCTTGCCTCGGGCCGTGATTTAGCGAACTAATTTAGTCCATCCTTCAAAAGATTTTCCGCAAGCATCAATGACAGCCATTTCATTGCTTGTACGATGCGACCTGCCCAATATTCGAGATGAACGAATCCGTTTCGGTGGTTCAGTGCTGGCTGTGTTTTGATTAAAACGAGGTGTATGTGAGTGCGTCGAGAAATAATTTTGATGAATGAATTTGGGTGGTGCGCACGCGTGTCCATGACAGCCATAAAAATCGATATCACAGCATCCTACGGATGCTTTTCTTCATTTCACATTGTTTTTTTCCTTTTTTTCCTGTTTCATTCGGTTTTGTGTGTTGCTCGGGTTTTTCTGATGCGTATGCTGCTGCCACAACGCCAATTTTTCGGCACCCAGCGATTTCTGTTGCGAATCTATCGCCAACTTGACATACCGCCACCGCACTTTCACCATCGAAATAGAAAAATGAAGAAGCATATTTGCATTTATTTCACTTTATGATGTTCGATTTGCATAATTTTATTTCGTTTTTGATTTCGGTCCAAGAAAAGAGAAAGAGAAAAAATTGAATTCGAAATTTTCTCCCGAAAGCGTAATGTTCACGTTGAATTTGCATTTGAGCTAAGCGCTTGTCGCTTGGCAGGGAGTTTTTCAATTGGATTTTCTCAACAGAATCTCTTCACACGTCCCCTGTTTGAGATTCACCGTCGGACATTCACATGAATTGCACTTTCGATTTTCAGTCATCACTGATGAGGACACTTCCGAGCCAACAGTCGATTTGAAAGGCAGAAAACTATCGAGCTCTGGAGCAGCTCGTCAAATCTACGGGAGCAGTGCATTGCGATCGCATCCAACGAACAAGCCTCCACGACGCCGCCCTGAATATGATGACCTCGATACGATGACAGACGACCCATACGACTCCGATCAATTCTCCCACGGAATCATGATCCATGCGCCAATGCACCCCGCCGATCCGCCACCCATCGTTCAACCGTTCGATGCGAGCTATCGCGCCCTGGGCGGAGTTCGAGTCCCAAGCGGCATGACAGTTCCAATGGCTCCCGGATTTGGCGTCCATCCCGGTGACATTTACGGCTCGCGGCCACTCGGCGAGCGCCAAGACATGGCCGGCTGGCAGTCTTGGGAACGCTACGACCAACAACACGGTCAAGGTCACATGGATGAATTCGTGCCGGAGCACGAGCTTTTAGATCCCGAGGATGATTTGATGAACATGCACGACGATGCCATCGATGAAGAGGAAATGGCCCAACAGCCATGCACACTGGCCTGTTTGGCTACAGAATTCCTGTGCTCACGCAGTTGTCAGTGTGTTCCACGATTCACGCGATGCGACGACGAATGGAATTGCGAAGATGGTGAAGATGAGGAGGACTGCACCACATCGAATGAGGAAATCATCAAAACGTTGAAGACCGAATGTGAGGCCTCAGAACGGCACATAATGTGCCCGAGAACATTCACTTGCATCGCTCGAGAGTTCTTATGCGATGGTGACGATGATTGCGGTGACTTCTCTGATGAGACCTACTGCGGCGGTCGTCACAATTGCTCCGAGGACCAATTTGAGTGTTCCAACGGGTTGTGCATTCAACAGCAGTGGTCTTGCGATGGAGACAATGACTGTAAGGATGGCAGTGATGAATCGAATTGTACCAAATTAGCGTAAGTATTCCTGATCAATGTCGTTTTCTTTATCTCATTGCGATGTTGTTAGGGAAACGGTCTGTCGAACGAACCTTTTCCTTTTTTGTATTTTTTTTGTTTGTTCTGCTGAAGAATCGCGAAATAGAGTTGAAAGATAAAAAAATGCAAACAAAAGCGAAATAAACCGAAATGAAATTCCGAAATGAGAAAAAAACCTAAAAGAAAAATTATAAAATCAAAGAAAAATTCTTAACTTTTCATCGCTCGAATGGCACGCTCGATGTCGTATTGTCTGCGTTGCTACGCGTATTGCGTTATTAACAGTGTGTAGGAAATAATATATAGCTACGTGAATATTGGCATGAAGTTTAGGGAAGACGCGTAGGCGCTGAGAGCATAATAGGCAGCATCCAAAAACAGAAAATTGCGTGGGCGCGTGCAAGATAAAGCGATAAAATAAAACAAAAGTAAAAATAAAGACGAAAAAGGAAAAAGCATATCGATTTGTAAGTGACTTGTAATCAAGCACCGAACAACCTAAAACATTATGGATTTCATCATAATGACAGACCGAGAGGTGGATGGCTTTTCGGTGTATTTCGTTTGTTTGCCTCGCAGATGGCTGAACGAGGTTGGCCGTTGTGCACTCAACACGGCCGGAACCTGGTAAAAATAGTATTGCCGCACTGGAAGATTGCTTCCAAGGACGAGTGCGTCGACTGCTATTGAGAGCTTTGCGCTAATTCGCTCGAGATCAATTGAATAATTGATACGAATTTGAAAAATATTTTCCAAAAACAAACAAAATGGAGAAAGTGAAAATTCAAAGAATTTCTATGTTCGTTTTGTCTGATGCTCGAAAATAGATGTACCCGGGAGGAATTCCAATGTGCTGATGGTAATTGTGTGTCCGCTTCGTTCCGCTGTGATGGTGAGCCCGATTGTATGGATGGAACTGATGAGTTACATTGCCGTAAGCGACTGCTTTGAAGTCAAACGAATGTCGATGTTTAAGCGTTTGTTTGACCATAGATTCCTCAATGCCGGATTGCCCGGAAGGCGAATTCAAATGTAGGGGATCAATCAGCAGTAGCCATGGCCTGGGTGGTCGTTGCATTCTACAGCGATTCCGATGCGATGGTGACAATGACTGCGGCGATTGGAGCGACGAAGAAGGATGCCCAATGAAACCGTCTAGTTGCTCATCAACCGAATTCCGCTGTGATGACGGCACATGCATTCCTGGCAAGTGGAGATGTGATCAAGAACAGGACTGTGATGGGTCCGAAGATGAAAAAGGTTGTGCCGAAGTTGCCAAAGAAACTAAACGTACCTGTGCTGATGATGAATTTCTGTGTCGCGATGGGCGATGCATTTTGGTGAGTTGATTTCGTTGTGATTGATATTTCTGGAGTATTCCTTCAATGAATTTCGTTTCGGTGCAGAAAACATGGCTGTGTGATGGACTGGCTGACTGCAAACGTGGTGAAGATGAAAATGATTGTCCGGTTCATTGTGAAATGGGCCAGTTCACCTGTCCAACCCCTAAGAACGTCACGAATATCAAGTAAATGGTCAATCGATATTGCAAACAATATGAGAATTAACCGATTTTTCCCCTCCCCCACTTTCCGCTTTGACAGGATTTGTGTCCAACAAAAACATGTTTGCGATGGACAATTGGACTGTCCGAACGGAGACGATGAGAAAAATTGTCCAAAAATCAAAGCTTGTGACGCCAAATCGAAATGTGAGCAATTGTGTGTTGAAGTCGGAGGTCAGGATGAATGCGCCTGCAAAATTGGCTACGTCTTGAATGCGAACAAACACAAGTAAGCTCGCTCTCACATGCTCCAGCTGAATCATACTACAAGTTTCTCTCTTCTCTCTTCTCACTTCCACCCTCTTAGCTGTACGGATATTGACGAGTGCCATTTCACATCGAATCCAGTTTGCTCGCAAATCTGCATGAACACCGTGGGTAGCTTCCGCTGTGCCTGCACTACTGGCTACGTCCTCCGTCCCGATTTGCGAACATGCAAAGCTCTGGGAGGAGCTGTCAAATTGCTAATGGCCAATCGAGGTGACATACGACAGGTTTCGTTGAGCAACAACAAGTACACGTCGATTGTGAAAGGACTCCACAACGCTATTGCTATCGATTTCCATTACAAACGCCATTTGCTGTTCTGGTCAGACGTTTCCACGGACGTCATAAAGATGTCCTTCATCAATGGGACGAATGTGAAGAATGTCGTCAAATGGGGCCTTGATTCACCAGGTGGCGTTGCTGTGGACTGGGTGCATGATTTGCTGTTTTGGACAGATTCGGGCACACGACGCGTTGAGGTGGCCACATTTGATGGGTTACTGCGGGCGGTCATTGCTTCGAATGACTTGGACAAACCTCGAGCATTGGTGGTACATCCTGGAGAGGCGCTTGTCTTTTGGACTGATTGGGGTGAGTGGATTGAGTTTGGAGCACTTGTTCGACGCATGCTAATGGTTGAATTACAGGCGGTGGCGTTACAACAGCTACTGGACCGAATCCAAAGATCGAACGGGCTTACATGGACGGATCTGAACGAAGGACCGTGATCACTGAAGGAGTTTTCTGGCCCAACGGTTTGACAATTGATTTTTCATCGAGTCGATTGTATTGGGCTGATGCCAAGCACCACGTCATCGAAAGCTCCAACTTTGATGGATCCGAACGCAAGAAGGTAACCTTCAACGACTTCTAGGCGTTGATCGATTAAAACTACAAGTTTTTTCCTCACAGATTCTCAGCAGTCATCTACCACATCCGTTCGCATTAACCCTCTTCGAGGATTTGATGTTTTGGACTGATTGGCACACAAAGAGCATCTCCTCCGCGAATAAAATCACAGGCAAGGGATTCCGAAACATTCACATCGGACTTCATTTTCCCATGGACATCCACAGCTATCACCCAGCCAGGCAGCCAAGCTACACGAATCGATGCCCGGTCGATAGAAAAGGTCTGAAAGGTGGCTGCTCTCACTTGTGTTTGCCAAACAAGACTAGCCGTCGATGCGGTTGTCCGATTGGGTTATCGCTTCAAGAAGATCAAAAGACTTGCTCAATTGTTCCGGATAAGCTTCTTTTGGTTGCGCGGAAAAAGGACATTCGACTCCGACAATTGAACCCAAGAGGCAATCACGCTGACATCGACATGGTTGTGCCAATTGATGGTCTGAAATCGACCGTTGCCTTGGACTGGGATAGTGACAGCGATATTATTTACTGGAGCGATGTGGGCCGCAGTGCCATCAGTCGAGCTCACTTCAACGGAAGCAATCAAGAACAAATCGTTCAAGCAAATCTCATATCACCAGCGGGCTTGGCTTTGGATTGGATCACCAACAAACTTTACTGGACCGACATGGGCACGAATCGCATCGAAGTTGCAACAATTGATGGTCATCAGCGTGCTCTGTTGATTTGGCAGAAGCTAAACAAGCCAAGAGATATTGTCGTCAATCCGATCGACGGAATCATGTTCTGGTCTGACTGGGGAACCGCGCCAATGATCGAAATTGCCGATATGGATGGCTTCAATCGACGGCCGTTAGTCACGGAGAATCTCCAATTCCCGAATGGCTTGTCAGTGGATCAGTCCAATGGTCGCTTGTACTTCGTGGACGGTGGCACCAAATCCCTTGAAATGATCAATTTCGATGGTTCTGGCCGACGGAAACTGATCGATGCAGGTCTGCAACATCCATTCGGAATCGATATTTATGACAAAAAAGTTTACTGGACCGATTGGGATACGCATAGCGTTGAAATGGCCGATAAATTTTCGGGCAAAAATCGAAAAACAATCATCGCAAATATGACCGATTTGATGGACGTGCGAGTATTCCACCGGGATCGTCGAACCATCTCCACTCAGTGTCGCGTTTCAAACGGAGACTGCTCGCATATTTGCCTGCTGAATCCACAAGGGTACCGATGCGCCTGTCCGATCGGGGTGAAGTTGTCGAGCAACGCAAAGATCTGCAATGATGGGCCCTCAGAGTTCATCATTTTCGCCCATCGCATGGACATCCGGCAAATCTCGTTGGATCTCGACTATCTCATCGATGTAGTGCTCCCATTGCCGCCGATGTCGAACACGATTGCAGTGGATGTGGACGTTGTTACAGGCGACGTTTACTGGTCCGACACCATCGAGGATGTGATCATGAAATCCACCTCGGATGGCTCTTACATCGTTCAAGTTGTCGCTGAGAGTCTGGATAGCGTTGATGGCCTCGTCGTTGACTCAATCGGACGGAAAATCTACTTCACAGACGGCGGTCGCCATACAGTCGAGGTGTGTGAATTGAATGGAACCAACCGCAAGGTGCTCGTTTGGCAGGAATTGGACTCACCTCGAGCTATTACGATGGACTACAAGGAAGGCCTGCTGTTCTGGACCGACTGGGGGCTCCATCCGAAAATTGAACGATCATATTTAGACGGTGACCGTCGCACAACAATTCTGACCGAAAGCTTGGGCTGGCCAAATGGATTATCCGCAGACAAGTTCGAGAGGCGACTCTATTGGACCGACGCACAATTGAAGCACATCGAATCCTGCGACTATGAAGGCAATCATCGCCGACTGGTTGCCACCCACTTACCCCATCCGTACGGGATCTTCGTCTCACATCATTATGTCTATTGGACCGACTGGAAATCATCATCGTTGCACGTGTTGGAGAAGCAAAACACTTCGTCGCAGAAGGTCATTCGCAGCAATCTAGAAGGGCTGATGGATGTCAAGGTCGTAGAGGTAAGACTGTGACGGCCGGTAACGACGTAAGTGGCTCATTAAAAATAAATTTTCTGTATGATTTTCTAGAGAAACCAGTCGATCCCAGACAACGCGTGCGGACGAAATAACGGCAACTGCTCGCATTTATGTCTGCGGAATCCAAAAGGCTTTTCATGTTCGTGTCCAACGGGCACGACAATGAAGATGGGCAGCAAGTCAGAATGCGAGAATCTCCCCGAAAACTATCTGTTGATTGCGATGCGTTCAGGAATTGGTCGCATTTCGTTGGATACACCAGACATGTTTGATGTGGTGCTTGCAATTTCTGGCGTTCATGGTGCCGTCGTCTTGGATTATCACTACAATCAATCGAAGATCTTCTTCGCCGATGTCAACATCGATGTCATCAAAGTGGTGGACATGACGGACATGAAGAATTCCAAGCCAATCATAACGACCGGATTGATGACTCCAAATGGGCTTGCAGTTGACTGGGTCGCAAACAATCTGTTCTGGTCAGACACCGGGTCAAAGGTCATTGAAGTCTCTCGTTTGGATGGAAGCTGTCGCAAAGTCCTCATCAGTGAGAATTTAAGCGACCCACGATCGATGATTGTCTTTCCCAAACGAGGATATCTGTTTTGGTCCGATTGGGGCCAACCACCGCGAATTGAGAGGTCTTACATGGACGGCAGCGATCGTAAAACGATTGTTGACTCGAATCTCGGCTTCCCCACCGGACTTGCTATCGATTTTGAGTGAGTTCACTTGTGGACGAGATAATTACAGTTCATTCATTAACACTTTGGCTGATTTCAGAACACGAAAGCTCTATTGGACGGATGCTCTTGAGGATCGCATTGAGATGTCTGACTTTGATGGACGCAAACGTTTCCAAGTCGTCCAACATGCAGCGCATCCATTCGGAGTGACAGTTTTCGAATCGAACATCTACTGGACTGATTGGTACAACAAATCAGTGCTTAGAGGTTCAAAGGTAGGAAGTCACAAATACGATGAGGTGCGCCATGGTATGAGCGGAGCACTCGATATTCGTTCTGTGGGCAGAAAACGACAACCCAACGATTGGACGCCATGCGCTCAGGAAAATGGCGGCTGCACGCATTTATGCTTGTTCCGATCCTTGTCGTACAAATGTGCTTGCCCTGACAAAGAAGACACGCGAATCTGCAAAGAAGGTTGGTCTCGAATTTCCTCATTAAACCTCATTAAATTCGCTAACATCTGTGATTCTCTCTACAGAACCGGAATTTGTCGTTCCCATTCGATCGGATATGACAGAAGACTACTCAGATCGGTCTGGTGATGATGATGACTCTTACGATTCCGACTACAACAATTCAACGAAATCTAAAGCCCGCCTTGTCATTATTGCCACCGGAGTGGTCGGCGTCTTGTTAATAATCGTTGTGGCAGCCATTTTGTGTAAGCTCTTACTTCGGCCACGCAAATCGCATTTGAATATAAATCATCGTCTCTCTTACAGTCTTAGTGCTCAATTCGAAGAAGAAGAAGGATAATCGCACACCCAGCGGCTCAACCAGATCGGTGTTGACCTTTTCGAATCCAAACTACAACGGGGCTGATGGTGGAATTGCCGAGCCTAAAGTCACAATCTGGAAGCGCTTGAAATATGACAAAGCACAGGTGGGTTTCAAAGGATTCTCTTAGCGAGTTCAATCGAATGACCTCAATTAACTTTACTTCAGGATCGAGTTTACGAAGAAAAATGCATCCGAAATGTTCGCGGGGCGTCCACATCCTCAAACGTGGCATCGACATCGTCAAGAGTGCCTCTTTCGACGATCGGTTGAATTCAAGAACGACTTAGGAATTTCGAAAGATAAACGAGTGGCTTTTAGGTGAATTTTGTATTGACCCTTTCCCCCTTTCCTCCTTTCCCCAAATGTACATACCAAATCAAACCAGTTTTTAGTTAGGTAAGGATGCTGAGAGCTTCGAACGATCGTCACATTTTTACGATCGAAATGATAGCTGAATGTTACAAAATATTTTTTACGATTTTATCCTTTTTAGATTTGTCCAAATGGCTTGAACGGTGTTGCCTTTGCGAATGTTCGATTTGAAATTGATATTTAAAATTACAGAAACGGATATTTGTCTTCAACTTAACTCATTAAGTCACTCTCTAAAACCGCAATGAGAAATGTCTCATCCACAGGACCACGAAATGCCGCGTCTCAAATCGTCAACCGGATCTCAAAAAACCACTAGGAGTCGGCCATGCCCTGGCGCCTAAATCTTGACCCGTCGACAAGACACAGTCCCAATAATCAAATCGAAACATTCCAAAAGCGCTTATCGTTCAATCCTTAAACAAAAAAAAAACATTTTGTAATTTAAAGAAAAAAGAAAACCCAAAATTTTAAGAAAATTTAAGTATTTTGTTTTAAAGAAACAATTGCATGCACGGTTCCCTCACAACTAAAACTAAAATTGAAATAAATTTAAAATAAACCAAAATGAAAAGAATAAAGTCAATGACGTAAGGGTGTCGTTGCGATGAAGGGTGAAACCGGGGAAAATAACCCCGAATAACCTCCCCTCCCCCCCAAAAAGAGAAGATAAAAAAACCGAACGAGAAGAAGAAGAACAATTATTCAATTACAGTAATCCATTGTTTTATGTGAAATACCACAAGAGATAAAAAGGAAAAGAATAAACAAACTAAAAGAATATGTAATTTATTAATAACTTGTTGCCAAAAGAGAACAGATTACGTTTAAATGAAAATGCTGTTATGAATGACGATTGCAAAGGCAGGAAACAAAATAATTATTTTCAAATAGTTTTTAAGCAAATAATTTGATTGCTACCAGCAAAAGCATACAAGGAACGAATGATGAAAATATATTTTAATAAAAATTGAAGCAAATTGAATATTTGCTGGGAAAAATAAGGAATTCGGAATCTTAGCTCAGACCGAATGGTCTGACCAAGTGCTGAGAGAAAGCGATATATTTTGTTACGAAAGGAGAACCCACATCGCGGAAATGCTTCCGACATTCAAGGCGTTTCCGGTCGATTGACGATGAATCACTCGCGATTCGCTCTCGTCATTTCGATCGCCAACGCAAGGATGCAAGATTTTCGTCGCAAAGTTTTTTTTTCATATTTTGGAAATGAGTTTCCATGTTTCGTGCTCGTGTGCAAGACCGCCGATCGACGATCACATCTGAAAGTGATTGATTGACGCGCGCGCTCATATGCACAGCACCTGTGAATGATTTATGTGCCAAAAAAATTGAAGTACTGTAGTCGTTAAGCCAAAATAGATAGTTTGTCTACGTAATTAATTTGCATGCCAAAATCAGTGTAAATAATTTCTCGTTTCGACTCTTTCACGTTCAATTCGTTTTTCGTGCGACACACAGTTCTATAATTAGAATTGATTGTTCGATAAATGAATCAAATGAATGGAATGAATGTCTCTGACGAGTCGAACGATATGACGCAAACAGGATCTGCATCGAGATTTGGATTATGTCGAAAGACATTTCTTTGATTGTTTATGAGATCCACTTCGAGATTGACCTGTTGGTCATGAAGAAATTAACAGAATTTTTTCATCACTGATTTTAGATAGACTACGCATGTGTGGATGAATTGGTTGGTTTGGAGTTATGGCGGTGGTCAAACTCTGATTGAAGTTTCCCACCAAAATGAGTCAAGTTTTTCAAGTTTTGAAAATCGCGACGGGCTCAGACCAAACACAAATTGATTAGGGAGTTTTTGGTGGGGCTTCAACCTCCATTGAGCGTTTGTCCAAGTGTCGCTTGAACGATAAACAGGATTCCGTTTTATTTCTCCCTTTCGAATTAACGTCATGTTATAGTGTAATTATTGTAATTATTATTGTGATAAAATACGTAAACTATGTGAAGTATGCGAATTGAATGATTTGACAAATCTTGTTTCCTGTTCACCGAGCGCTTGTTTGCTCCTTTGACTCGCTGAAAGTGACGTCCAGGAGTCAAACGACCATTCAGCCAACACACACACATACACACTCACAAAAAACACATCTGATGAAATATTGCTCAATAATTACATTTAAGAAGTGAAAAAAAAAATAACTGTAAACGTGCTCATGTTCATTATTAATGATTATTCACTAATTCAATGCAACGTAACTTTAATCGAAGGTCAAATGTTGAATGTCCTGAACGGCTGGCTGGATTGTCTGAAAGCCAGGCGGACTGAGTGCATTGCAAGAAAGTCATCGTTATTCGCACTCGACTCGACCATTCGAGTCGACATTCATTGGGCCGTAAAAAATATTTCTGAAATATAGTTTGAATTAAAAAAAATCAATAATAATTATGACAATATAACTAACAAGAATTAAATTTAAAAAAAAAACAAAGAAACCAGAATGGAATTATAAAAAATCGATTTTCTTTCGAGTAATTCAATTTGATTGATGAAGAGCATTGTCAGCGAGGCGAAATGGATGAAAGTGCTGTGATTAAGGGGCTCTTTGTCACAGCACTTCGGCCGTGTCCGCTGCGAGCTCCGGTCATGCCATTGAATTACTCGAAAAAGACGAAATTTTGGTAAAAATGAAGAAAATTTCACGTAAAATAATTCCCCATTTGTTAATTAAAACTAATAAAAAAAACTCATCTGAAATGTTATGTGAATGCGAGTTCAAGTGAACAAAGTGATGCTTTGAGGGTTGTCGATGTCTGATCGCCACCGATCGAACATTGATCAGCCAAAGTCTGTGAGGATGATGTCCATCCGGCTGTGGCGAACAACGACAAACTCTTCAAAAGTGAATGTCAACACATGACGATGAAGAAATTTCTGTTCAGGGATTCACGAAAAATAAGTTTAAGAATTTTAAAAGAAAAATTATGAAAAAAACTCACGCAAATCAAAATTTAACAAAACAAAAATATTGTATTTTTTAAAAACGATCCACACCGAAAGAGGCTGCCGAAGCAAAAATGATGGTTGCCAGAGGATTATCAACGGTTTTCGCTTCGGTGTGCTTGCGCATTCGCAAGGCTTTAACGTCATCTGAGCAAATCGAGGAGGACTGTTGATTTCCAATCGCAACCTTCGACACGAACACAAACGTCTGGCGATTATTTTCATGCGCGTTTTAGCGCAATTTTCCATTTAATTTATTCTATTTGAATTTTGATCGAAGCGAGCAGTGACTTTTATCAAAATGAAGAATAGTCCCAACTGCATAAGCATGTCGGCCACGTCAGATTAGCCTTTGGGAACTGCACACCACTCAAATGGCTTTCGTGGTTGCGTTTCGATCGGTCAATGGATGCTGGTCGACTCAAGGATTTCCTTTTATTTGATTTGTGGAAAAACAATGAATTTAACTGGTTCCGACAAATAATTGCACTTGGAGTAGACCTAAGACTTCTGTATGTTGAGCAACCGTTGGTTCTTGGATGCGATTTGCCTTTTTGGCCAAAACGGCAAATCGGCCACGGCAGGAACAGAATTGAGTATGAGGGGATGATGGAAGGTAGAAGAGAAAGAGACGGAGGAGGAGGAAAGAGAAAGATTTCAAGAGAATTTCTGATGAAATTATCGACACAAGGAGAAATACCAGATATTTCGAACATTATTAAAATGACTGTACGAATGGTGAATCGCGTTTGCCTCCAGCGAATTCGATACAGTCATGATGATAATGGATTTCGGCCTGAATACATTTTAACATACATTTATGTTGTTCTGATACAAACACAATTGAAAGAAACGAAACAAATGAAGTTATGAATAAATGTATTTTAAATGTTCGAAGCGTTTTCATTTAATTTTCCACCTCAGCTTTAGGGAAAACCCAAAGGGCGTCTGTACCAAACCTTGCTTTGAGGGAAGCATCAATGGGAAATCAATGTTTCCAAATGCTTTAGGAAGACCTCCGCAGCCCCACTGCGTTTGATTCATCCAAGAGAAGGATCGAGAATTCCATGGTTATGGCAGGAAGCACGTGTGGACCCGATGGCTCAGGCAATAAACATTTTCAAATGTCCGCTAGCTAGAAATCGAATAAAAAAAATAATAAAAAACCTTCTTTTTCTTGAAAATATCCATATTTTTATTTATCAATCCACAACCAAAAATACAATCCCCAATTTTGGATCGTACTTTGGCAACATCGTCTAAAGGTTAGATTAACTCTTCACTATCATCTAATAACAGGTTCAATTAATGT
>JANSTV010014007.1:0-16446 GCA_027564135.1 Lestremia cinerea
TGCGTTGAATTTGATGTATTTGCATCAAATGGCATACACGAACCTCGCACACATGGTTTTGTTGTCATTTCATTTGGTTGGCATTGTGGAATGAGTTGGTGATAAGATGCGTGGGAGGAGACGACGAAGGGATTTGAGGCTGGGAAATAGCAAAGCAACGGCGTGGAATGATATGGGCTTCGGTTTGTCGAACCGAAGATTGATGGCTGAAATGAAAATTGGAACATCCTCTGTGGCAACGATTCTTCTTCGCTCAATTCGAATGTCAAGGTCAATGACGATTCTTAACTGAAGTTAATTTACTTTCAATTTATTTCATCTTTGAATCCCTTTTTCACTTCAAGTGGAAATATTCGAGAATATTGTTTGACGAATGTGTGCGCTCGTCTTCTGCTGTTCCTTTGAGTAGATGCCAACTAAATACAATTGGAAGTTGCTGGGAATTGTTGTTTAACGAGCCGATTAAATGTTGGCGGCTAATTTTAAAGAAACATTTTCTTCTCCGTTGAGCGTTTTGCTATATATGCCGTTTAGATGTAAGATTGACGTTGAGTGAATGGTGATGAAGCTTTCCGGGAGCTTTCACGAAATGTGCGGGAAGCTTTTGAGAAAGTTTTGCTCTGAAAAAGCGATAAACAGCGTCCAATTCATCTCAAAAGACTTCGTTCTAAAGACTTGAACTGTGGGTCAGTCGCTGGATAGTTATACTACAGGAAGAGACCCGTATGACGATGAAAATGAAAGCCACTCAAAACTGATAGTGAAGAAATTCAAAAATAAATGGAATATAAGCAAAGTTTGGCGTATGACGATAATCTCTTGTGCAATAGTTTCTCCATTGTCTTGAGTCTCTTTGGCAAATGTTAGCAAAAGCATTACCATAATTGGGATGAAAGCTTCGAAAAATGTTCAAGTGATGTTTTGTTTGTGCTGAGCATTTGGTGCCATCGTGCGGATGGCATGTATCAACATCCAATTATCCATTCAACTATGCCAAGTCATTCCATTCAGGGGGGGATTGCACATTCAACCAAATCGGAATACATTTTAAGGAAAATCTCGAAAAGACTTCAATAACACATCAGCATTTTGAGCAAACAAAAACTTTTTCATAAACAGACGGGAGGGAAAAGTCACGTTTTCGGCAAACCAATTGATATGAATCAATGCAATCAGTTGAAGGGAACCGAAAAGAGTTTTCATTGAAATTGCGGAGCACCTTCTCAGAGCTTTTGCAAGTTTTTGTTTTGAAAACAAAGTTAATCCTTGCATTTTGCTATTTGTTCTCGAAAGCAATACCATTGATGGGTGTATGTGTGTGAACGAGTGTTGTTGGTGTTTGGTTGTTATTGTTTTGAATACGAAATAACTTTGGAAAGTGAATCAAGTGCGCACCAGGTACGAATTCCAAAGCGATCTCCATTCAACTGAATTTCTTGTGCAAATATTGATGTGATGAATCGCTTTAACTTCAGCACAAATCACGCAATTAAAAATTTCCATAATATCGTCATGTCGCGTCTGCTGAATTGGCTGGCTCATTTTCCATTCTTCATTTTTTTTTCTCCGTATACTCATAACGGAGACCTTCTCATCACAATGAGAATGAACCGAATGCAAGTGAGCCGTTCCCATCAAGCCGAGAAGTAAATAATTTCCTTCTGTTGCGTCTAAGTGAAAATTACTTGAATTAAAGACGCCAATTAGCCGAATGCTAAATTGAATTCGGTGCATAGCGCGAAAGCATTTCCAATGTCGTCCATCGTCTGGCACGCAGTTCACACACATACAACAAAAACTGCCATACAATTATGTGAGAAATTGTGATATGAGGCGAACTGCTTATCAGCAACTTCCAACATTCGGAGCGAGATGGGTTTTCAAGTGAAAACGATTAAATGAATAATTTGCCATTTAGTTTACAGTCAAGATTTTAAAGGGCACGCACATCATGCATTCGATTCACTTGAATGAAGACCATTCAGCCAGCCATTTGGGGCTAAACACGGCATTCCGGCTGTAATTAAAGCCAACAAGTGCTACTGCAATGCCATTTAGCTGCACTGTAGCTTGAATAGAAATGTACCGTTTCATTTCGAAAGTAAGAAATTTGGTCTTTGCTGTTCTCATGTGGGGACGTTGAACGATGCCAAGAGAATGATCTGTTCAGCGTAGGGGATTCTAGGGTCTGTGTTTCAGCGGGAATTGAACCCAATCTCAAGGAAAACGGAATAAATTTATTAGCTTCAAACAATGTTCTCAACTTTTGAAAAGATCGCACGTCATCCGTCGCCAAGGAAAACACGGAGAAATTTAAACATTTCGATTCGTCAGGAATGGTTAATTGGAATTTGACTTTTTTTTCTATTTTCACAAACAAACATCTTTGTATCATTTTAACAATCAATAAAGATATGAATGAATCAAAATTACATGAATTATTATATACAGATTTAATGTACACGACATTGTTGTTCGTTCACTGTTTGATGGTGATGGTAATGTTTCAGTGGTCTGGCTTCTGCGTTCGCAGCACGTTTTTGATGAAAAAAAAAAAAATTTGGTGGCGCGTCGGAAAATCTGTTAGCACTGACTGGTGACTGGTGTCGGCGTCTGTGTGAATTTTTAAGTGTGTGTGTGTGTGTGTAGGTGGCAATGTACAGATTGCTGGTGGATGCTGAAAATTGCACTTCTACTGAACTATTGGCTAATCAACGAAAAAGAGCGAATGACAACGAAATGAAAACCGACAAACAAATAAAAACATCCTTGAAATAATACTTTGATTATGTTTCTTTAACAAATTTACGCTATCATGTGACCGGTTGACAAATCACGAAAAAACTTTCATTTTCTTCTGTTGTTGTGTTTTTTTCTTATGAATTTTCAATTTGCTTGTGCAAATCAGTGCATTTGTTCGCAAAGAGAGATGGATGGACTCATTTGAACAAAATAACAATAAATCGAAAGATTGGCTGATCGATTGAATGGGATGCATATTGCATCGAATGAATGACAGATGTTTAATTGTCCTTCTTCATTCTGGTTGATGTCATACGATAGATGATCGAATCTTTGCCTGGATCCATCGATGCGATGGCGTAGCTGATGGCTAACAATGAGAAGGCGATGACAACACCGAACCACAGGATGATGTTGAAGATAACTGGATAATCTTCAGAGTATGTCTTGGCGAGGTTGACATCTTCGGGCTGTTGAATGAGAGAAATTTTGGGAGTGATCAACTCTGAATGGATACGACTTGGTAGGTTTGCTTACGATTGGGTCTCCTTGACGTGGTTCTGTGGCAGCAGCTCTTCGTGTACGTTTCACGATCGATTCATCCTTGGTAGAGTAGCTCAGAGTGAGGACTTTGTCCTTGGAAATTTCTTGAATTTTTTGCTCCAGTTTTGCATAGACGTCGGTCACAATCTTTTGAGCTTCAGCAAATGCAACTGAGTCATCGGCCAATGATGCCAGTGATACGCGAACGATCAACAACGTTGGCAAGTTCTTTTCGGTCAACAATTCGGTCAAAGCCTTGCACACGGCGATTTGTTCACCGAACAATTTGTGAGCTGGATTTTCCTTTGGTTTGAAACTGCCAGACAGTTTTTCGGGTTTGGCTTCGATTTTACCGAAAATCTTTTCGTATTGGCTCATCTGTGGAGTTAAGTGCGTGATATAATTCCTATAATTATATATTTGCGTTGCAACTTACCGAGTTAATGCCTTGAGACAAATCGGCATCGACGTATTGACCATTGTGAGACTCCACACGAGCACCAGCACAATCGAATGATTCATGGCCACTGGCTCCGACCGGGTATGAGGCGATTTTGCTAGCGCCAATGTTCAATTTATCGGCTCCATCAGTGGATAGGATGACACTGTGAGCGGGCAAATGGAATGGATCGGCCACATACAAGCCTGACCATTTGACAGATTTCTCGATGGAATAACCCAGGGCAGCTGGTAACAATGCACAAACAGCATCGCCATTCAATGCATCATTTCCACGGAATTCTAACGATTTTGGTGCATCGAGCACCGTCAGTTGACCAGCACCATAAGCTGTGAAAACATTGAAAAAAAAACGCAATTAGTGACCGAGAATCGTTGCTATCGAACATGAAAAAGATGTCACAAGGTTGATTAATCTTCACGTATTTTGACAAGTGGATTATCGATTATTTTCATCTTGTGATTTTCTCATTTTTTACACAAATTTTAATGAAATCTTCTACCGAATACGATAACCAATGATATTTTAGTGAAAAAACCAATAAAATTTACCTGCTGCAACAAATGTACAGATCACAAAAATATTTTTCAACATTTTGACTCACTCACTATCGATCATATGATAGGCGACCGTAGAAAGATACACCAAAAATTACATGACATAGTTCAACATTCCATTTCGTTTCAATCTGTCTCACGTGACATTAGTGCCAACTGCGCGACGCTGAAAATTCCACCGTTCCATTTATCTACGCGCGAGCACAATTGTGACACCATGGCAGTTCATTGGTTGCTTATTAGAATCGCAAAAGTGGGGTTACATGCGTTTCTGTTGCTGATTTCAAATTGCATTCGACGTGAAACAATTCTGTGTGCAAAGTTATATTCTTGAAAGACTCTCTTTAGCAACACGATGGCTGACAAGTTGGTGGATTCGGTTCAGCTGGTCAGTGGGGCAGCGATTCTCCTGTCATTTTTCGTTGGATACAAATACGGTTTGAAAAATGCGAAAAAAAGCTCAATCCAGGGCAGTGATACCGCCAGTGGCTCGACCGCAGAGCGAGTAAGTCAACGACCCGTGTCATCGATTGATGAATGGAATCTAACCTCGGATTGATCTTTTCTAGTCGTATTCGGATCGTGGCGACTACAAAATGATTCTGGTTGTGAGAAATGACCTCAAAATGGGCAAAGGAAAAATAGGAGCTCAGTGTGGACATGCTGCAGTGGGAGCATACCAAACGGCAGTTGTCAAATCACCTCGACTGGTTCAACGATGGGAAGATTCAGGTTGCGCTAAAATCGCTGTGAAAATCGAGAATGAGGAAGAAATGATGAAAGTTTTTCGTTCGGCCCGCACCAAGGGTCTAGTTACGTGCCTTGTTCGCGATGCAGGACGCACACAAATAGCACCAAACTCTAAAACGGTTTTAGCCATTGGACCGGCATTGTGTCGGGAAGTTGATGATGTCACCGGTCATCTCAAATTGCTGTAGCTTTTTCTAATTGGCCATCAGTCAGTTAAGAAACTAGGTTTTCGAGTTCTATCCGTTAACTTTTATTGTTTTTACTTGCTTAATTTTTTGCGCCAAAATTGCTTCGCCTACGTCATTCGAAATAAAACCAAAATTTTGCTTAAATAGTTTCAAATAATTATTTGCTCATCATTTATCATTGATGTTCGTTACAAAATTGAAAGAAAAATGAAATGAAAAAGAAATGAAATGAATAGCAATAATTATGTTACAAAAATTGTGTGTCAAATTGAATCCGCTCATTAAAACCACAAGCCGTCACCGTCATCATCGTTATCGTGGTCGTCTGCTGGATTGGTTTGTTGATTGTCCGGTTTGGGTTCGACTAAATCTTGGGCGTCTTCGTCACTGTCGGATATGGCCAAATCGTCATGAACATCGCCAACATCGTCAATGTGATCGGGTGCCGGAAGAAGAACTTGTTGCGGTATATCGTCCGATTGAGATGCTGGCTGTTGGAACATCAGCATGTTGGATAGATCGGATGATTGCTGGGATTGATGATCGAACTGCTGATGAGGCTCCTGTTTGATCGGACGGTAATCTTGTTGCTCGGACGGTGGATCCGATTTTGAGGGTTGCATTTTCAAAAAGTCCGATGGATCGTAATTTGGATCCAAATCCATTGATTCGTCTGCAAAGAAGCAAAGGGTTATCCGAAGTGCCAGGGAATCAGATCGAATCAACTTACCTTGTTGATTGTAAAACCCGACGCTACTCAGTTGGACCATTGCCTCAGCCGCTTGCTTACTTTCATCCTCGCCATGGGGCCCTGGTGGATACGTGGCTGGTTGTGAGCTCCGTGCTAAGCCCTCACCTTGACCCAATGTAGCGGCCACATTGTCGAATTCACCCACCACTTCTTCAAATTCTTCGTCATCAGTTGAGAATTGCAAGTCTGGATTGAGACAAAAAGGATTTACTTTCGATTCTTCAAATGAAAGAAAAATAAAATAAATAGACAAACGCTTACCCTCTTCCAAATACGAGTTCTGTGTGTTACTCAAATTGGAATTGAGGCTGTTTTTCCTTGGACGACCTCTGCCGCGTTTCATACGCCACACTTTGCCTAAAAAGAGAATTTACGAATATTACCGTCATTACCTCCTCGGAACTTGAATAAGAAATTGATAATTACCCTCCTCCGAATTTTCTTTTGGTTTACGTGGACGGCCACGATTACGCTTGACCTCTGGAATGGGTGGGATAATCAGAGGTCCACCCATTTTCTGTGACGATGTTGATGCCGATGAATGTGGCCGATCGGTAGTCTCAACATCGACAAAGTCATTGTCTGGCGAACTAGCTCGGCTCGGATCGTGATCATCATCGCCCCATGTTTCGTCCATTTCCGCTTCAATTTTCACTCGTTCCTGCACCAATGCGATGTTCTTCTCCAAATGTGAGCAATGATCACCAAATTCGTTGAGGGCATTCCGGGTGAATTCCACAAGCGATCGCGCTTGTTTCGTGAAATTTGACTCACTGCCGTTGTATTGCTCGCAGTTGTTGGCAATTAGCTCGATATCGGCCAAGAACTCGGCACGCGAATGATATTTGTGAGCTGGAATTGAATAAGGGAGGGATTGCATGGAAGGCTCGCATCGCTGAAATAGGAATACTTACCAGCCACCTTCTTTGAAATGGTCTCCAAGTCCATCGGTTTCCTAATGACCGTGTAGTAGTCTTTCACTTGCTTCTTATTCACCGGCTTGAGGAAAGGCCAACTTTCGGGCATGATCTTGAGTTTTCCATTGATCAGTTTCTCGAAAATGAAGGACAATGCCACCTGATCGTCATCGTCCAATAGCGGATTGATGGCCTTCTCCAAACGCATCAATCGCTCCTCTTTCTCCGCCAACCGATCGACGCATTTCTGCAACATTCGCGTAGCGGCTGCCGTTAACGAACTCTTGGGCCCGTTATACAGACTGCAATTCTCCACAATCTGATTCACATCGGCCAGAAACTCTTCACGACTTTGGTATTTGTTTTGGCGCAAGTTCTCTCGGATCGCTTGCAAATCCATTGGCCGCTGGATGACTTTGTAGTAGTCGGGCACCAGTTTGATGTTGACTGGGAACATGAACGGCTGTACGTCAGCCATGTCGCGCATTTCATTCAGAATTTGTTCTAGAATCGATGACATGACCACCACTGGATCGGTGCGACTGCGCTTGGTGGTCTTGTGATGGCGCAAGTAATCGCAATGGACATCTGTGCCGGCGCGGCGACGTTTTCCTTTAACCGCCTCTTTGGGCACCTTCAGCAGCAACGTTCGACGCTTGACATCCTCGTGTCGCTTCAACAATTTGCCACTCAATTTCACTTTTGTGCCATCCACATTCACCAGATCCTCGTCATCGGCGTTGAGTTCTTTTTCGATCTCCTCTTCCTGTTCTTCAGTCAATGCGACGTTTAGCGATGGCGTTGGTATCGCACCGGTGTACAACGGACATGCTTTGTTCGTCCGCATGTGACCCACTTGTCCACACGCACCGCACTTGAGCTTTAGATCGGGCTTTAGCTTGATCTTTTTGCGAGACGGGCTGATTTCCTTGCTGCCCGACGGTGTATCGTTGCCCGAAGACATTTTTGAGCTCTTGGACAAATTGCTGGGCTCATCACCCAGTTTTTGATGTGTCGGAGAGAGCAATGGCCTCTGCACCGAATTTGATTGCTGTTGCTGTTGCAACATGTTCACCTTTTCTTGGTTGCGTTTGATGCGTCGCAACTGCTCTTGAATCCGACGTTTCTCACGTTTCATCTCCTCCTTCTGAGCTTCGTCCAGCGTCGCAAACTGGCGAATGAAAGTCTCATCTTTCGTATTTCGAATTTTGATGTAAGCATCGACAACTTGGGGTCTCCGAACGATCTCAAATCGAGAAAACTCGTTTCCTTCGTTATTTTTAAGCGTTCGGGTTATTTTTAAGACTGTTCCTGGCCGCAAATGCGAAGCGATTGGGGGCGGTTCTTCATCCTTCTTTTTGGAGCCCTTTTGGTGATCTCGCTCTTCCATGATTTTCTTTAGCAATTCTTGGCGTTCTTGTTCTTCACGTTCTAGCGACAGTTGCGTGGAGGTCTTCTTGTTGGCCAACATGTTCTCCAAGTTCTTGCCCAACTCCTCCAAATCGGACTCTTCGGAAACAGTTGATTCGCCCTCGTCGGTGGATAGCACCTCACTGCTGGCCAGCACCTTGTTCTGCAGATCAAAAATGCGCTGGCATTCCTCTTTGTATCGCTCCTGATGTTCCGCGATGGAGAAACGATTGCCTCTGGAGAACTTGTCCATGCCCTCCTCGCCCGCCTTAGCCTTTTCCGTGGATAGTGTTCGAACTACATCGATGACCTCCCAACGCGAAAGCTTTTTGATTTCCTCTTCGGGCACTTGGAACTTTCGTAACAGTGCTTTGGCATTGTTCAGCGAGAGCCTTCTCAAATCGGCATCGGTACCGGTGACTGTTCGCTTCGGTTGGGATTCGATTTCTTCCTTTGTCTGTGTCGGTTTATTCGGAATCCGAACGTAGGAGAAACCTTCGCCCATGCCTGTAGGGTCAGCTGGACCGGTTAATTGCAGTAAGCACTTCCCACGCATTGCCTGAATGTACGCTCGAGTTGTGTTCCATGGAGCGACTTTGACCTCGTCGTCCATTTTCAATTGCATTTCCTCATCATCGTCATCTTGTTGAGCAAAAATGAACTTTTCACCGTAGCCGGCATCTTTAAGGCGTTGTTCGGCTGCAATCATGCTAAAGTATGCACAGCATTGTTCCGGTGACACCATCGCTCGGATTTCTTCCTCGGATGGCAGCCGGAATTCCGGTTTGATGACCCACCAATTGGAATCCATGCCGGTACGTTTGAAATCGGCACATTGCTTCAAACGTTTGCGGATGCTGCTTTCCGAATGTCCTGGGAAGGCTTTCTTGATGTCGTCCATTCGAATACGACGCGGATGGTCACGACTCTTCCAGAACAATCGATAAATGAACACTTGCAAAAAATCTCGAACAAAATTGTTGGCTCGCTTTGAATTCGGTCCAGGCACTTCATACAGCGGGCACTCTTGGCCGGCCGTGTATATCGCATCAATCTCTCGAATGTAGTAAGCACTGCGCGTTCGAATCAACAGAAAGTCCGACTGATTGACTCCGTGCGAGTATATCGGCGCTCGATACATGTTATTTTCGAGAGCCTGCAGACATTTGCCTTGCTGCAAGATGCCCAGGAATGGACTGGTGTGGGCATAAGCCAATTCTCCGTATTTGTATTCGGGTGGTGCTGTGTCCTTCGACGCCTTTCGCTTGTAGTAGTTTTTGATTTTCGAGCACATTCCCACCTGATTCATCAGCGGAGGGTGCTCTTCGCAAAACTCAACCAGGATGATCTCACCATCTTTGCCAGACAAATCTTCTGGATTGCGCATAAAGAAAACGTCACCACCACCAGACGCGATACGTTCCAATTCCCGTTGCTGAAATAGAATAGTGTGTCGTCAGTGATCAGCGGCTCGATAACCACAATCTTACTCACCTTGGCCTTCTTTTTAATATGCTTCAGCAGTGGCTGCACACTAACAGGATTTGAGCTGGCAAGCATACCATGCGAGTACTTCTTCATTGGAGGCCGATGGAATGCCCTCAGCTTCATCGGGCCCATGTGCGTCGGTATGAATGGTGCTCGCAACTCAACGACTGGCGTTGAATGTTGAATGAGATTGCCACCACCCACTTTGAGGCGCATTGTGCTCTCTGATGTTTTGGCCATGTAATGAGTGTCGTTTGAAATATTAAATGGATCACGATCGGGACTTTTGGGCGGCGGTGGTGGAGTGTCTTCGGCCAATACATTGATGACACCCGCTTTGCCCAGCAAAATCTTAGATTTTTTCACATGCGGATGTGGAATCTTGACCTTCGGTGGCGGGCGAGTATTTTTCACAATCTTCGATGGGTCAATGTCATCGGGGATGCCCAAAATTATATTCTCATCGTTGGGATCCAATGTGAGAACCTTTGGTTTTGGAATTTTGTTCATTGCCTCCGAATCCCAAATGACCTCATCCTCCCATTTGCTGTAGACCAGCTCTTCGTTTTCCACCGGAAAAATACTGTACCAAGTGTCATCGGCATCTTCGAGCTTTTGCAGCAGTAATTGGCTCTTGCTAATTTTTGTCGACATCGGTGTATTCGGATTGGATAGTTTTGACGACGCACCGATTTGTGTGGTTGGCAAACTTTTGCCTGGTTGACTGAAAGCGCCTGCTGTGCGGGAGCCACTCGATGGAAGCCATCCAGCAGCGTTCGCTTTCGAATTCAATTTCTGCATCACTTTGTGTTTGATGTCGTTGCCATCCCAAACCACATCGTCTTCCCAATGCAGTTGCGAAACCATCAAATAAGCGTCGTCGGGAATGGGTTCACCTTTGATTTCCATTTCGAGCTCTGGTTCTGGCTCTGAATCGGACTTGGTATCTTTCAGTTTGAAGCCGTAGTTGAATCCTTCCCTGCAATCGAAATGTCAATAAGCTCGTGTCGCTCGATGAAACGTCGTGTCTGTTATGACTTACCCAGAATCCGGCACCTCGAGCATGTCGTACCACACTTGAGCCGGTCCAAAACGCCAATCAGCCACCTTGGGCTTCGAGTCACCAGCTTCATTGTCTTCTGGCTGCTTTTCGGTTGCTTTGTCGGTCCGTTCTTGAAGCAGCAATTGTTCATCGTCGGTTGCAGTTTGCTCTTTCGTGGGTTCAGGCCCGTAATGCATTTGAAAGCCTTTATTTCGACGCTCGATCCGCTCATCCGTCTCGCTCGTTGAGTCTGACCCCTCTCGTTGACGTCCGTCACGCGATTGCTTACGTTTTCGTCGCTTTTTCCGAACACTTCGCCATATCTGCGGTAAACTCGATGGCTTTCCGGGTCCAAAAAGTCGAGAAAATCGAAGCACTTTGTCGGGACGAAAGTCTGGAAACAATTCACGTACATCAACGTTTGCATATTTCGATGGCAGCATCGCGGCCAGAGGAGTCTCAAGCCGCTTATCCGATTTGTCATCGCTGTCTGACTCGCTTTTGATGGAGTCATGACTGTTCTGAGTTTTCAGCGGGGCACTTGACGGAGGCGGCATCAATTCCTTGTCGTTGTCAGAGAACTTGGTTTCGCCGTCACTTGCATTCTCGCTTTTGACAACACCTTCGGCTTGAACTTTGTTCACTGGAATCGCATCTTCAATATCGTCGTAGTCGTCGCCAGTGTTTGCTGGAGGGTTTGCTGCTTGCATTAAAATTTGCAGATCTTCAGCCAATTCGTTGATGTCACTGAAATCAACGGCGGTATCTGATTTCTTATCGAAATCGTCATCCGAACCGTTGTCGTTGTTATCATCGGTTTGATCATTATCCGTCGACGAGGGAGACGGATCATCTTCTTGCACTACTTCCAGTAAGTCATCGAGTCCCAATCTGCCGGTGAGAATACCCGCAAATCGATTAAAATTTTACAAAATTCACATTTTGAAAATACGAACCTGGCCAGCGCTGCCAATTGCCTCTTTGATTCATTGTCGAAAATGTCATCTTCTAAACGTCCCTCCGAATCGATGTTTCCAAACAAAAACCCGGTCAAATTAACCTCATTCTCATCTCGATCATTCAGATCATTGTCATTGTCGCTGTCCATATCCATTTTCGCCTGCGATTTGTCTATTCACGTCGATATTCAATCGTCTCGCCGGTGAACCACTTGGACATCCTTCTTTTTGGAGCGATTCCAATCAGAACTCGGACGCCGATTGGGTAACGCTTTAATTTTTCAACTAAAATATTTTTGACAACAAACAGCCTCTGCGGTACGTTTAGTTAGTTGAGTACGTCCATAACGCTTTCAATGGCAATTTACAATTATTTACATGCAATTTCAGAATGAATTCAAACTTATCGAAACATTTTCATTGTTTCTCGATGCTTAAATACACAGAAACTATTAGAAACAAATTATTTCGTATTAAAATGAAATTGTTTTTCGCAGAGTTTATGGTCGTGTGTTGTCAAATAATATTCAATTGTCAAGATTGGCGTTCAGTGGGCATCTTATCGCGCGGCGATTTCCATCGTTCATTCCTCTTCAGATTCCATTTGGTTCGTTTTTGCACAAACCAGGGATTGTGTCTCGACTAACTTGCCTAGTGGAATATGTGATTCAAGGGGCGATTCATTTAGCTTCTGCCACCAAAATTCGTTAGGAATGTTGCTACTTGACCGTAACATGCGCATTGAAATGACGCACTTTTGAATAGGTTGATCGCCTAAAGGGCGACATTGCATGGAACATGGAACAAACCCTCCATCCTTCAAGCCACTTGTGATTTTTCGACTCAGGAAGCAAAGAGAAACTACAGAGTCATTTATTTCAAAATCGTATAATGATGAATGATAAAACATTGGTGTACAATTTGCTTAAACTTTAAAATTAAAAAACGCCTAAAGAACTAACTGTAAACAACAAATCAGCGAACATTCATCAAAACGACAACATTTAATTTTTGGACATCGTTTCAGTGATCCACCTAATGTAATATGATATTCTAATATACACATCTGGATGATAACCTTCGTCGTCACAGCCCGAACCAAATGATGTGATGCCAGCCAAGATCCATGGCCCGTTTTTGTACAAACGGCATTGCAATGGTCCGCCAGAGTCACCAATGCATGTTCCACCTTTGCCATTAAATGTTCCGCCACACAAATGGCCATTATGAATAACGTGGCTCCCATACACTTCTTCGCATCTGAAAAACACATGAATTTTCAATTGTTCCCACAAAACGTTGTCATCGGTGGCGTATAGGAAAGTTTTCCAACGCAAATATCTAATCGCCTTGGGCAAATACGGATTTCGATAAAAATCAACCATAAATTGACGCCGGCTTACGGAGACAAGCGTAAATCGATTTGATTTAAATCCCTCGCGATAGACAACACAAAACATGTGCGGATTTAAATGAGACATTCGGGAACATAATTACATGGATGACGATTCGTTGGCACACGGCCGATGGGTGAAATCATCCATTCGATTGAGTGACCTTGATCGTTACCTTTTGTTATTGTGAATGAACACCCTCGTCTTGTACAGCGTATCAGTCAGATTCTCATTCCACGTTGATTTACCCCATCCCGTGGCTACACAGTCCGTGTACGGCAAATCCTGTTGTCGGTCGAAACTCTTCGTTTAGAAATCTTGGTAAAATGCCTGATTGACGTTCAACTTACCATTCCATTCTGGCCGTCCCACAGATCATTCGGCATCGATGCGGAGCTGACACGTTGCTCCAATTGTTGCAAATTTTCATCATTGAATCGAAGGAATCTATCATTCTTCCTCTGGCGTGTCGAACCACCCCGACGAGACTGTAATATTTTGACAATGTTAGCCATCGATCGTCACGTCAAGTTCATGAGATTTTCCTTACAATTTTGCTAGTTAGATGTCGCTTGGTAATCTTATTGTGATCAAGGTGATTGTCTTGATCGGTTGATTGTGGGAACATCGAAGACATTATTGGTAAACAGATTTTGTTAACGGCCGGATCCGATTCAACCGTTTTTGAGAGTTTCAACAGAACTGAAATGACGAAAATTCCCTCAAAGGCTTTGACATTTTGACTAAACTCCAATCGATCATACCCAGGTCATGCTGAAAGTTCATATAACCTTTGTGCGTAATTATTTTATCGATTGGAATTCGACGCTCGTATCCAGATTCGATCCGTCGATTATGTTCACCGAGCACAGCTGTCCAAAGTGGTGGCAACGGTAGATTGAATATGTCGCTGGAAGCAAAAGAAAATTTTTCATTGTGGCTCTCTTGCTCGCATCAGATTCCCCGCCGGATAGTTACTTGTGGATGCAATGAGCGGCTGAGACGATCCAATAATCATCGATTAATACACCGCCACACCAATGACCGAGAAATCCATACACCGGATGCAGCACTTCCAGTGACACCTGCCACGGAAACTCACCATCAACGGTTGACAGCCCATCGATTATCTTCGGATGTCTCTCATGATGGCTGTGATGATGGAAACGAAGTTCACGCCGAAGCACTTTTATTCCGCATTCTGGAAGTAATTTGTCGCCCGGTTACATCCGCCATGTTCAGTCATCACACCGTCAACCATTACCTTTGCCATGTTTATCCGCTTTAACAAATCCTTTGAACGCCAAAATGATCGAATACAAGACTATAAATGTCATCTTCGATCCGGTGCATATTCGTTAACAATGTTGTACAATGCTCATGCTGGCTGTAACGTTGTCGCATTCATAAACCGAATGATAATTTCTCGAGAAAAAAAAATCGAAAAAAATCACATGCGAATGCCCATCCAAAATGGCCAGGTGACGGAATGTAGGTCAATTAATTGTTGAGTTGTTTGTCAGAAACTGAAATTTCAATTTGAAATGAAGAAAAGAACAGAACAAAAACGAATGAGAAAAAAATACACGTTAAACGGTTTATTTGGTTTGAATATCGATGCTGCTGCGATTAAGAATTTGCTTGGTCATTCATTTCTTGAATGATCGGATCGGATTTAACATACGAATGAATAGCACAGTTTAGATTCAGATAATTCGAAGGCAATTGAAAAGAATGTCTGACATTCTGTGGAATCCGATTATGATCGGGTGATGCGGTCTGTGAATGTGCGGATGGGAATGATGAAGATGAAAAGTAACAGTATTCGACTTGATCTTTGGCATATTCGCATGGCACATGAGCCAGGTGATGGACTGAACGAATGGCCAATATGGCAATTCCACGTGGACAAACTAGCGAACTGACAGAATCTCAAGTTCCCAACTATGTAACACACAAGCCAACAATCGATATTTGCTGCGTTATCGTATCCGCGTCACACATCTCCTTCGCGTAAAATAAAATTTCGATATCGGGCGCTGTCGTCATCGCTGTCGTCATCGCTGTCGTCTTCGTTGTCGTCGCCACCATTGTCCCCGATCGTACGTCATCAGCCACCCGGAATGCATTCAAGATGTTTCCGTTGTGAAATTCTAGCAAAGTCATTGACATTGGCTGCGTGCCTCGGTTACTTAATTGATCCATCAAACGGAACCATTGGCACAAGCGAACAATTAGAAGAAATGATGTAAAAATATCTCGGTGTCGACTCACAAATCGGAATCGTGGTTTTGAGCATTCAGCGAGCAAAATCGCAGCTTTAATTTCAATAAATCGAAATGATAGCTCATTCAAATGGTAAATAGGATCGGCCAAAATAAAAGCGTGAAACTAATAAACGTCTCATGATTCATGTCTCGGTTAGTCGGTAGAATCGACGGCCCGTTGCCCATTCATATGAAATTGTGCGTCTACTTCGTCTCGATCAAATATGAAATATCGGCAGCCCGTTTGTTCAATTCGTTCGAACCAAGCGGAATCGAGCCCACCAACCGACGTCAAATGACCAAATAGAAACCCACTGAGCGAGAAACAAAAAAAAAACGAAAAACACAAAAAGGTTAAATCGAAAACATGCGTATTGACATAAAAGTAGGCTTCGAACGTGGTCAATATGATGAGCAAATAGATATGTCAATTACGTTCAACTGATAAACATTTTCAATAACGTATTTCCGCTGGCTGTATTGACTCATTGATGACGATGCCGACCGAATCATACGGAACGATTTATGAATTTCTGATTAAATGAAAATTTTTCGTTCAACTGGAAAGAATGAGCGCAAGCAAACAAATGACGTGCATTTTTCTCTGTCCGACTCAATTTTCCTCGATCTTTTTTCTATTTTTTCCCCTTTTTCTTTTTTTCCTTTTTCTTGTTGTTGTTGTTGTATCGAAATAATTTGTGTAACGGTTGTTTATCCACCACCCATCGATGGATGACGTCGTTGGCCCGTTAGCGAGCAAATTAGAATATTTTGCATAATAATTAGACATAAATGCCAAAGTCAAATAGATTGTGGCAAAAGCTATAATTGGCAGCATTATTCACGCTGAAGCAATGCCTTTCGGGGAAGGATTTTCGGAAGAGATTTTTTCTCAATACTAATTTCGGTTGGAAGATTGTTTAACATTCAAGAATCATTCCGTTGAATGGAATTATGAATATTTTTTTCGTCTTTTCC
>JANSTV010014118.1:0-16445 GCA_027564135.1 Lestremia cinerea
TTGGTTTGGGCACAGGTCACGTGAAATTGAGCTCTACAGCCAGCGCGATTGCATTGCATACAAGCGCCCATCTGGGCTTTGGAGCCACGATTCGATTCCTGGCAAATTATGCACACTGAAATGTGAAAGACAATTAGCGAGAGGTTGATGAGACGCGGAATGAAGCTTACGAACATTTCGAGTATCGCTCCTGCGGGATCATCGACAAAATAATCGGCTCCATTGTGGTCACGTTGCCGAATCGCACCTCAGGGATGTACAGAGCGCAGACAACATGAGCCCAATCATCACCATCGGTCTTCTTGAGGGCACCTTCCCTCGATGGACACAACGCACATCTCACCCTTGCGTATCGCTCGTGGCTCTCGCATTTCCGACAATACCACGGTCCAGTCGGCACCGCCACGATTCCATAGCAGGCCTGATGCACTGCTACCAAACAATTTGGGCCGTCACAATAGACTAGAGGATTTTCAGCCCATCCTCTATCATCCGAACATACACAACAACCACCGACCATCTCCTTCATTTTCGACAAGCAACATCAGTCATACTTGAATCGGACGAATAACAAATGGACGAAAACGAAAAAAAAATGCCACAAAATATAACTAAACACAAATTCAACGCTGGCAGAAATTTCCCGTAAGGCCGTTCCAAACGGAAGCGCTTCAAATCTGAAAATGTAAGAGAGAATCAAAGCATTTGAATGCCGGCTATTGAAACGACCAAAAATGCCGAATAAGAATTTCGAAGGGAATTCTTATCAAACAACATTCGGAATGGTCGCGTTTTTTTTCTTTTGAAATGTCAACAAAACACACTGAAAACGACCACCCGTAGACGCAAATGTGCTGCCGTCGACAACGAAAACATGTAAACCAACCGACCGGTCACATACGAAAGAGATGGACGAATAAGCGCCTTGAGTCGAACGTGGATGCTGGCGATGCATTTCCAACGAAAATTTGGCATTTTCCTTTCGAAAAATACATGAGGCGCTCACAGGAAAGTTGTGTGATTGAATGGAAATGAGCCATGATGGCGTATGTAAGCATCACGCACACGAGCACAGGGGCATTGGCCGAATGCACTTGACGGCCGCATCAAAACAATGCCATTTGCACAATTCACGATTGGTTCGATTGAAAAGCACTTCAGAACCCGGTCGATGGCACAAAATCACCGCTCAGCCACACTCACCGTTCAAAATGGATGATGAGATGCCGCAAACAGCTCAATTATGGGCCTTTCCTCTCGCAATCTACAAGATTTTCGTTTACTCGCAACGAAACACTTTTTTGACTCGCAAATCACCTTCTGACCGCAATTCACCAACAGATTTGACACTTGCGAATGATTCACAATGATTTTCAGCAAAATTTCACACTAGAAATTATCTACACAAAATTTGATTTAAAATCGAACGATAAACAATCCACGAACACTTTCACTTCTCTCAGTTGGATTCTATTGACTCGACCATTTTGTTTTTTTTTCTTTTTTTCTTTTTTTCTTTTTTTATTCTTCTTTTTCTTTATTTTCTGTTGTTCCTGCAATTGATTGCGATGATGCTACTGGCGAGCGTGCAACAGAGACGGATAGAGGAATACTGAATTTACCGCATGCACGATATTGTTGTTTGATTGGCGCTACGAGCATGGGTGTGTGTGTGTGTGTGTGTTTCGGTGTGACTCGAAACCGATTCTGCTGCTGTGTTAACATGGCTGCGTTCAATTAATTTGCCTATTTCGTTCTGGGATAATCGAGCGTTATTATCCGTTTTTCGGATAAAATCCAAGAAACTTATTGATTTTACGCTTTTCGAAATTCAAATTGATTCGTTGGAAGACGGTTAGAAGTCTCGATGATTCAAATGATTCTCAATCACATTTCGTCAAGTAGGGTCTGCCGGTGGACACGAATCAGCCTTTCCGGGCAAAACGAAGGAAAAATAACCCCCGAAGCCGATTCTGCTTGGAATTCGACGACCGTTCACTCGATTTAGGAGTGGCCAAAGAAAAAATTGTTGAATCATCTGAAATGCGTCGGCGCATATTTTATATATTTCACCCAACACACAAGATCCACTGGCTGGCTGGCTGACTGGCTGGCAGGCAAGCAGGCGAATAGGAGAAAGAAAAAAAAACGACGAAAAACTGGTGACGACGATCGTCGAGGACGAAAAGGAAACTTTAGCAACAAGCAGCTCACAAAAAGGCACAACGTCACAGTCAAGTTTCGTATTTTCAAGAGGAAAGTACGCGAATCGATGCCACCTTAAACTCATCGCATCAGCCAGCATTCCCAAAGAGAACTTGGAAAAAACACGGCTCAAAGGACGAGAAACCGTACAAGAAATCGAAAGCTCCGGGTGAAAAGCGAATGACAGCATTTTCTCTTCAGTTTTCTCTTCGGTTTTGGCCAAAAAACTCCAAACATCAACCATTCACTGGGCAGAACTGAACGATTGCGATTCGCGAAATCAAGTCAGTGAGAGTGATTTTGTGTGATTTGTTTCGCTTTTTTGGTCAGCGTATCGTGCACTTGACGAGGGAGAAGGCTGTGCTCTCCGCACATCATCATTGGTCATCAAATTGCGATTCAAGCAAAAACTCATCCGAAAAACGACGAAAATGTCGAAAATCGTTTGTTTCGTGCTGTTTGTTTCGCTGCCGTTTTCCGTATTCGGAATCGATTTGAGTAAATTGTACGGGCATTTGGGGCCACCGGTTCAAAAGCGAAGTGGTAAGTAACATCAGTTTTTCCTTTAGCTGCTTCGCATTCGACTCGAGTCGATTCGATGTCGCAGTGTGTGGGCTTGTATCCTTACCTAACTCAGTTGCGAGTGGGTGTCTGGTTCATGATGTGTTATCGCATTTCATATGATTGCTGTGCGATAGCCATGGATGTGGGTGGTTTTCGTATAGCCGGACATACTGTGGCATTTTCAAAGGGCTGACTTGGCAATAAATTCAAAGCAATTTGCCTGATTGCATACTTCACCCAGGTCTCATAGACATCCGACAATTAGTCCGTTTATCATTTTCGGTACGAATGTCAAGACATCAAACGATCATCCAAATTGCTACTCTTTCGTTTTTTTTTGTTCGTTGCGTTAATGACTAGTCCAATCATCAAGAGAGGCCTTCGTCAAGGACGTATTCGAATCCAAAGCAAATTTGCACGGATGAAAAACACAAAATTGAATGAATTCCCATTCGAAATGAAGGATTCAAATTAATGAATGGGAAAGGACAATTGACCTTTTGCCATTGGCCAAGCCTCAATTAATCCTTCTGTTGATGTTGATTGCGCTCCCATATTCCGGTGACATTTCAAGTGAGACCCACCAAATGCAATTGCGTTAATTGAATTTTCCCGATTTTCGTTTTCCATTCATCTGAACGCATTTCCAGTCAACTGAAAATAATGGTCGAATGGACGGATGGTTGGTTTTGGTACTTTCGTTCGTTCGTTCGTTGATTTATATGTGTAAGTGTGTATGTATGTGTGTGAGTGTGTTTGTGTGTGTGTAACTGTGTGTGCGTTTCTTCGAGCGCTTCGCTGTTGTTCGGGCAACGAAATCAAATTGACATTTTTGTTGCGTATGCGTTTTGCATAATTTATGAACTGTTGGAATTTTTTACACGATTCCAAGAACATTGTTATTTATTCTCTTCTGTTTTCTGCCTACAAACAACAGCAGCAACAGTATCTGTCGCAGCTCCAGCAAACATAATTATGAGTAATTATGGGTGGTGAGGGTATGTCGTGGTGTTTGTTCGGTGACGTGCGTGTGTGCGGAATGTTTGTCTGTTTTCATCATTCGTTTGAATCCGTATTTCAAAACATGCGAGGCGGCAGGGCTTGTGTGCGAATGTGTGTATCTGGTTGTGTGCGCGGGTGTATGTGTGTCGATTAACAGAAGTTGAATTCACACATCATTTGTTGTTACGATTATTACACAATAACGATCAATAAAATCGCCCAAGTGTATGGCCTTTATGCAAATTGGCAGAGCCATGGCAAATATTAAAATTTGGTCTGATTGGTGGTGGCATTCATTCGATTCTATTTCGGATGGATTCCTGCTCTGTGTATGTGTGCTTTTTCCATTCGTTTCCTTGCGAAAAGCCAATGTTATTTCTCGTTCGCGACTTTGCCATTGGATGAAAAGTGAAAATATTTCAAAGGATACCCGAAGCAAGCCATCCAGAACGTGTGTGTGTTTTGAATGTGCTTTCGATTTTCTGATGTTTTTTTTCCTTCCACTTCTTCTTTTTCTGTTTTTTTTTTTTATTTTGTTTCGGCGTCGTCGTGGTCGTCGTGCCATTCGGCTCGTGTGCTCTTGTAACATTGTTATTGACGAGCATGCACACTGTAAGAAAAGGCATCAAACACTCGAATCCGTCGAATGGAGGGCTTCTGAACAGGGTGGAAAAGCGCAAGACCGCATTCATATGCAAATATTACAATCACACACATAACAAATCCCATTCCGCCGTTCCTCTATCCCTCCGCAGCCCATTAAAATGTACATCCATTCCGTTACCCACACCTCTCTCACCTTCAGCTCCCGGTAAACCGATATACCATCCCTATCAACACTGTCGTCATCGCATAGCACGTCAGCACACAATACGAAAATTATTGTCGTGTCGTCGTCGTCCTCCTCCTCCTCCTCCCCCCGGGACCGTCCATCCGCAGGCAAACTAATTGGATTCCCGATTCGTGTGTTTTCGTTTAACCTTCTGCCATATTAACATTCACACGAGTTTCTAAGCGATGTTCTCGGCCGAATGGCTTCAGCATGACTAGAGGAAATGTTCATGGTGGAACCTTCTTGACTTTTGTCGCAGATGCATGCCATCCGTACGAGCCGTTCCGATGTCCAGGCGATGGCAATTGCATTTCCATCCAGTACTTGTGCGATGGTGCACCGGACTGTTCCGATGGCTACGACGAGGACATGCGACTCTGCACAGCTGGTAAGTGGCTTTCATTCGATTTCAGGCGGTCTACCGTTTCAAATTTCCGCAAATGAGATTCGTCCAACCTCCAAACACCAAAAACAAAAACAAAACAAACAGAAAAATTCTTTTCCTTCAGCCAAACGGCCACCTGTTGAGGAAACTGCATCATTCCTTCAAAGTTTGCTGGCATCGCATGGACCCAACTATTTGGAGAAACTGTTTGGCAGCAAGGCTCGTGATGCCCTAGAACCATTGGGCGGCGTTGAGAAAGTGGCCATTGCTTTGAGTGAATCGCAAACGATTGAGGATTTTGGTGCGGCATTGCATTTGATGCGATCCGACTTGGAGCATTTGCGATCGGTGTTCATGGCTGTTGAGAACGGTGATTTAGGCATGTTAAAGTCGTTAGGCATCAAAGATTCCGAATTAGGTGATGTGAAATTTTTCCTCGAGAAATTGGTCAATACCGGCTTCTTAGACTGAGTGGCACCCGAAAAATCATCTGCTTTCTACTACGCCGTTCCGATCAATCCTCAGTTCTATTCGTATTTGGACAACAGCCTCGACTCCTACAACTACTGAAGCAACAGCTGAGAGTCGTGGCAATTTTCGTTTCATCAATTTTCCACCCACTCAATGTTTTTCCGGTTGGAAAAACTTCATTTACTTTAGCCTTGCATGCAGTTTTTTTTTTCCATGAAAAGGATATCAAAACCGTTTCGCTTGTCCCCCGGAAATGTTGCTGTTTCCGACAGGTGACAAGTGTTGTGTAATCGTTTCATTTTCAACATACTCGACGAAGCAGATCAAAGCGAGGACAACCTAAATGTACCTATCAAGACTATCATCTCATCGTTTTTCATTAAATTTATTATTGAGAGCAAAAAAATGGAAGAAAAAAAACATTATAAAAATGTCAACCAAAAACCTAAAATCAACCAAACAAGGATAAAATATGAACAAAGAAACTACAAAATGTATTTATTGGTTAAAAACTGAAGTCAGAGTACCTAAACGTAAATTAAATAAGGAAACCAGGCGCGATGACGTCACTTGGCAAAAAAAAAACAATTATATTTAAACAAATCAAAAAAAAAAAAAAATGTTTGAAGGAAAGTTGAAAAGAGAATGTGAAGGTCGATGCCTCCCAGCGAGGAACATTCTTATGAAATGATTCGTGATTTCTTGAACAGAGTTAATTTATTCGATTTCTCTTCCGTTATTTCTTTCACAAAAAAAAACACTTTGGTTGTTCTTTTAAAATTGGGACATTGTCCGATGACGTTCGTCCAAAAAATGTCCATTTCGGAGAAACTCAGCGAAAGGATGCCTAAACGGAAACTTTGTTGTTGTTACTTGTCGCCTATTGCGTTTCCGCAATATCTCTGACAGACAAATGACAACGAATGAGTTTCCCAATGAGACTTCTCTCCCCAGGCCCCATCCCGCCCAACCTCAAATTCAAAATTGATTTTGGGGCAAATGTGATCTGAAAACCACAATGCAGAATTGACGAATTGAAAACGAATGAAATCAAAATGGAATAAAAAAGAAGCGAAAAAAACTAATAAAAAAAAAAAAATAAATAAAATATGTTGCGATATTGAGATTCATTAAAATTTAATCAATCTAAATGTGTATTTGGTCATGAAATTGGATGTCGAAAAGCGTCTCTGACACAAATATGGATGTCGCGGCAATCATTCTCCACGGCCAATTGGGTGGGCGGCGATCATTTCGATCCACACAGCGAATGATTCCGATGCATCCATGGCGTATTCGATATTTGTGACCATAATTTCGTATCTTCAAATTGAGATTTTTGTTTTAAACGAGAAAAAAAGAAAAGTAAGATGAAAGGCAAACAAGCAAGAAAATGAAAAGAAAAGAATAAGAAAAACAACAACAACAAAATTCAAACCAAAAATCTTTTGAAACGTTTTGATCTCACAACAACAGCAAATGAGTGAATGGGATGTGGATGACATTTCAAGGGATATTGAATGAACAACAAAACATATCAAATATCATATCATGAACATTGAACATATCAATCTATTGATCAACAAGATTCTATAAATGATGAAGCCCACATTGCCGAGGTGAATCTATTGGAATGTGGCGAAGGGAAATACTAAAAACATATCAGATTCTATACAAAAATATATTATTATTGTACATCTAAGTCCATTTACTAATAAAAAATGAAAAGTCGAAAATCACAAACAGCTTGAGTGTGTTTGCTTTGAGCGACGAGTGTAGATTGTTGAAAGCTTGCAGCCGCGGCGGATGAGACGAACTGAACGGTGACATCGCTAAGGTCGACCTTGTTCCTTCAAAGAGAAGGTCTCTGTGTGACCTATCCTCAATCTCAAGGACGCTGTGTTGATGTGACGAGCATGTATGAGTACGGTTGAGTCTTTTGATTCCCAAAAGCCCTGAATTAATGGCCTTCCCACATGAATCTCCCCGTGTAGATCATCCTCATCTGAGTGAGCCCGCCTCAATTCATCAATAAAATGCCGTCGGAAAATTCCGATTTCCGAATTCTTAAATCCAGTCGCATTCATCATGATGCTGTCAATCAAAGACTATGTCATTTCTCAAATCGGAACGAAAAAGCACGCCACCGAGAACCGAGCGATAATCCAATCATCAAGCGATGTATTATTAATGGAGTAATTTGTCAAATGACACTTCGCATCACCAACGAAAAGCCTGAATGCCATGTGAAATGGCTGATGGCACAAGTACAAAAGAGCAACAACAATGACAACGACGATTCGACAGAATAGAAGATTTCGAAAAAAAAAACAAACAAAAAATGTCTCCGAGAAAGGTACGCACGACCCAAATAAATACTTAATTTTGGTAAATTGCTTAATCGGCTCCGTGCACAACAACAAACATCCTACCGAATGAGACCGTTTTACGGTAACAACACGCATCATCGCCACAAGGAACGACCAAAGTGAAGTATTATTTCCAACCTACGTGCGAAATATTGCGGTTTTTTGAGGTGATTATTCGGAAATCGTATGTGTGTGGGTGGGTTGATGGTGACTGAGTCGAACGTCGAACGCTTTGCCGGTTATTCAACATCTTGATTTGAGCCTCCTCCACAAAACGCATGACGGAGAGACAATTGAGATTTCTTCTGTTTTATGCATGATGGAAATGATTGTGTGCGTGTCTGTTGTGTGTGTGTGTGTGTTTGTGAGGTGGTGTCGTTGTGGATTCACACCGGCGGCGGTATTCTAATGAAAGCAAAAGTATGCAAAACGTATAAGACCCAATGCGGAGCAACAGATGTACTCGGATGGAGAGGGCTTTCAACTTAAACGTAACTTTGAGAACATTTGAAAAGTCAAAGGAACTAAAGCCTTAATTATCGGATAAGATCGGTTGATGCCGCTGTCGGCATCGGTATAATGCCGTCGCCTAGAAATGGCGATGTCTTGCATAACAACTGGTCAGATTACTCACGGCCAAGCATCGCGCCTATTCGCGAAATTTCACTTTCATTTTATGGCATTCAAACGAATCACCAAATGCAATTTGATGACTTTGCCTGCGTTTTTTTCCTCCGTATCCGTTGCCATCGCAGTTGGTTGCGGAATGGCGTGCGAGTCACAGCAGTTTGAATCGTTCGATCTCTTAAAAATTTTCACGCAATAAATTCATTACGATTGGAATCGGTTTTCTCAACCGTCACGACGGTAAATAATGGTGCGTGAGTTTTTCTATTTGATTTTCCCGAACTTAGAAAATTATTCATAGCATTTTGCTTTGTTGATTGTCGACGAATAAATTAGTGGTTCAGGGGTTTGGTCGTTGGGTGGAGAAAATGACCAGTTTTGTTCTCAATTTGACTTTCCCTGTCGTTTCAGATCGTTGCGATTCCCATTGTTTCGCTGATTTTTTGCTTGAAAGCCTCAGCCAGGCCAATATCCGTGCCAGTGGTTTGGCCTGAATCGACGGCGAACGAAAATCAATTGACAAAACTGGAGAATATTTACCAACGACCGAATTCGGATTTTAATCGACTGACCTCGTCTCGAGTGGGATCCAGTTTGAGTGGCGATGTGGTGGATCGGCTCGACTCCCCAGGTAGCGCGACATCAGCCAAGCTGCCATTTGGTGAGGATCGCACTATTCACAAGAAGCGACGAAAGCGACCGTTGTGCGTTCCAATCAAGCCGCAGTACGATCGAACGCTCTGGGATCTCAATTTGCTGTATTTGAACGTCCTGCAGAATCCCGTTGGCGAAGAGGACGATAATGATAGGCCTTCATACAATCCCTACGGAGGCTACGAATGCGCTCCCGCGTACTACGGATCGTATTATGGTAATCAGCATTATCTCCACAACCATCACGGCGGCCACAAGCCCAGCCATCAGCAACATCATGGAGGCCACAAGCCACCTCACTATCGCCCCGAGTACGACCGACCCGAATACGACCGACCCGAATACGACCGACCCGAATACGACCGACCCGAATACGACCGACCGGACAACAATCGACCGAGTGGCGGCCCATTGGGCTTTTTCGGTCCTGGCGGACTCTTTGACATTTCCAGTCTCGTCCCGATCGGAATCAATCGGCCTACGGGAGCTCTCAGTGACTCTCCTGGTGATTCAGGGGTGCGCCCTGTGATCGAAATCAACGTTCCCGACACCTTCCAGAGTCTGGTAAATGAGCTCGCTGCCACTGTGGCCTCTCAAAAGCCTAACCTAAACGATTTCTTCCAGGCGGACGGCTCTTGGCGACCGGGCCAAGTGGTTGGTGGCATTCAAAATGCCGTCACCGGTTTCGTGCAACAATTTTCGAGTGAAGTCTCCAAATATATTCCATTTTAGGCGTGAATTGAGTGGCTTCGGTTGTGATTTATGTATTTTCATAAGAGTTAATTTATTTTGTTTGTTTTTTTTTTGGGAAAAAGAAAATCGTTTTTTTAATAAAATTCAACGCTAATCGTTGTACCAATCCAAGAAGAGTAGTGTGAAGGACATGACGATAAGGAAGAATAGCACCCACACCCGCAAGCCAGCGTTCCGTTGGATTGCCTGTTTGATTTGCTCGTTTGCGTCTTTTATGTTTTCCGTCGCCCCAACCACTTGTGTGACAATCCGGTCGATGTCGGTGTTCTGAATCATGACCTGGAATGGAAACGAAGTGCTGATAAGATCCCTATGGAAGCACAACTCGAATTCTTACCTTTTCTGTCAACAAATCCTGCAGCTTTGCGATATCAACAACATTCCGCTCGATTTGCTCCACCTCCTCCGACAGGCCCTGCATCTCGTTGATCAACTGTGAGTTTTCCGATTCGAACATTTGAACGTCTTCCGCCTCAAGATGTTCGTCCTCGAGAGAATATCGATTGGCAGCATTGTCCTCATCGATGGCCAATTCGGAAAGTGATTTATTCGACTTGGATATTCGTCGCGGTTCCAAGTCGTCCTCCAACCGGCCGCGTTCTGTGGAAGCGTCCTGCATATCCTCTGATCCATTTTCATAGTTCTCGATAAGCTTCCGGAAACCACGTCCTCGCTCCTTCGGTGCGCAAACCGGAATCAATTTCTTATTCGATTCCAATTTCAACAATTTGTAAGTGTCCAACTCGTGCTGTACGCGACTCGTCTTCTGCTCGTTATGAATGCGAAACACCGCTCTTAAATAATCCTCCAGCAGATTCAACACAGCCAATTGATATTCAACGCATTGCTTGTTTGCGGTGCGATTTTGCTTGCAATTCGTTCGCAGGTCGCCAATGAATTGATTGCAAATGAGGATGATTTTCTCCGATTCCTCATCGATGATATCGCGCTCCTCGTTGGACATTTGGGCGAATGCCTTCAAATGATATCCGAATCTCATGTACGCCGTACGGTTTTCAATCAAAAGATCACGCAACTGACTGATCTGATGGCGAATGTCTTTCGCTTTGAGAGTGAATTCATCGCGAGGCTTGGACTTGAGGATTCGTGATTTGTCCGGTACAACCAGGGACTTGTTTCGAAGACGCACTGTTTTCACACTGGCTTTGAAGAGGGCTGTCAGATCCATTTTGAACTTTGTTCAATTTTTGTTTCGGATATCCAAAAGACACTCGAACCGAAGAAGTGGAATCAACACGTCAACGAACCATCGAACCTGCCAGTCATCACTCTCATGGATTACACTTGATTCCCTTCTGTTTACAAGAAGTTTCGATTGAATGCTGAAACTGACGCGTGTAATCGAGTGTTGACAGTTATGGTCGGTTCACACGGTAGCGATTTTTATTTCAACGTTTTCGAGCCGAATTTTCTGCCAAAACCATTTGAATTGAATTCGGACGGGTGCCCACAACGCGAGACTCTGTTGAGCTATATTCCTCTCGAGCTATCGATTCCAGACAGTTACCCACCGAGAAGTGGTGTGAGTAACCATTTTATTGTCGTAACGTAAATTTTATGGCAAATAGAAAATTATGGCGTCTTGCTAGCGAAGTCACACACACGCACACACATACAAACGAAACAACCATAATAACCGAAATATCGAACGCATTCGATTGAAACCGGCCATTGCTGTCTGCTGTGACGTGAAGTTGAAAATTGAAGCCGAAAAATCCCGGAATTCTTGAAAAACGAACAGAAATTCTGTGCATTTGCGAGATAGTTCTTCGGAAAAGCATCGACAGACGATTCCTTGGTCACATTTGACGCTTTCGACCACGAGAAATGTAAGTTTCAAACTGTTTGCGGCAAATCTGTCTGCGAAAACGAAACAAATTGATGATTGTTGTGTTTGTTTGTCTGAATTGCAGGGCGAATAAAGATCGATCGGTGTCACCGAGCGCGGATAAGGCCAAAGATAAAGATCGGAGCAAGAAGACGTCGAGCCGCCGAGACAAACGTCGAGGCTCTCGGTCGAGTAGCAGCAGCAGCGGAAGGTGCGTGTTTTTTTTTGAGAATTTTTTTTCATTGTTTGTTGCGAAAACCGAAATGAAGGTTATGTTGAGTTTGTTGTCAAACGTTTAAGCATCTCGTGTACTAATCGATGAAAAATTTTCCGTTTGAATTTCCGATCAGCTCTTCGGATAGTAGTTCTTCATCGCACAGTTCTGGATCGAGATCAAGCTCAAGCAGTTCATCGTCGTCGTCATCTAGCTCATCATCATCATCCAGCAGCGATCATCGCCGTGAGAAACAAAAATCCCGTACACGATCCCGAAGCAAGAGCATTGCTTCCAAAACGGCAGTAAAAGAGACGAAGGAGCGGCCAAAGTCAAAGGAGCGCGTTCGTCGCAGTTCCGAAAAGGAGTTGGACGGAAAGGATGGCAAACGTCGTTCACGATCACGTTCACGGTCCCGTTCACGTTCCCGCACACCCGAAACGAAAAAGGACCGTGCCCGTTCTAGGTCTCGATCCCGTTCAAACTCGCAACGCCGCAAGAAACGGTCACCAACACCGAAAGCGGTCCGCATTCACATCGGTCGTCTCACCCGGAACGTCACCAAAGATCATGTCCACGAGATCTTCGTCACTTACGGCATCATAAAGCACGTCGATTTCCCCATCGATCGCTTGCATCCGCCCTACGGCAAAGGTTTCGCCTACGTTGAATACACCAATGCTGACGACGCCGAAAATGCCATGAAGCACATGGACGGCGGACAAATCGATGGGCAGGAGGTGACTTGCGCTCCGATTCTGGTACCACGCAATCGGCCACCGATGCGTCGCATGTCACCAATGCGCAACCGTCAGCAAATGCGCTGGCGATCACCACCACGATTCCGTCGTCGTTCACCACCAAGACGACGCAGTCCTCGGCGAAGATCCCGTAGTCCAGTTCGCAATCGTCGTCGTCGCAGCAACAGCTCAGGCAGTTCCCGTTAATCATCCAGTACAAACGAACCAATTTCGGTCGCGATGAAATTTCGCTTTCACAATTTTTGTGTTTTTTTTTCTTCTTTTCATTTTCTTTCGAAACTTTTACTTTTCCTTTATTTCTCTGCATTTAGTCGATGGCGTCGACTTATTTACTGCGATTGTGTCACATTTCATTAGTATTGAATTGAATTGAGTTTGAGACACTCAAGATTGAATGGAAATAATCTTGTTTTTTTAAGAGAAAACAACAATTTGGAATCAATAAAATTACTCATAACCTCACCATTTGAATTTGTCTTTTCTAGCTTGTGTTTGAGGGGCAAGCCTCCAGATGGAATCCTCGGTTGAGGTGCAATCGAAACTTGGCTTCGATTCGGCGAGATCGTAGGCGCGAGGTCGTCAGATACTGCTTGCATAGAGAATACTGGGAGATGAGTGAGCTAATGTTGATGATTGGAGTAACCGTCACCTCACTTACCTTTCGCTGCGAGTGAGGAGCTCGCGCAACTAATTCAACTTGGTTTGCTGCAGTCCTCTCTCCTCCACTCGGTAGATGCGGGCCGGTTGCCTTCAGAGAAGAGAGCACGCTTGAATCGGCTCTTGTGTACGGCGATTTGCTGGTTCGTACGAAGCGATCCATTCGCTTTGACGCAGCTTTCTATTTGAAGCGTGACTCATTCCAGGCTCAAAAATACGACAAAAACCAAAAAACGATAAAAATAGGGAAATGAACAAAGCAGGGTCGAGATAACGGGATAGCGTGCGAGAGAGTTGCCACGGCGATTCATTCCAAAGAAACACCAAAATTTCTTCTCATAATTTTTATTCACTTTAAATCACAGATGTCTTCTCCAACTTGACATAATCCATAAATTTTTCGCCATACTCGTCTCGCCTTCGCATCATAATTAATCAGAAGCATTTTTGATTATTTCAATTTTCAGTAATAATAATAGAAAAAGAAACGTGGATTGAATAACTCGTCATAAATAATCCATCGAAATGGGGTTGATTCAAAATATTCTCTTAAATTGTACGCAATTTTAAATATTTAAATATCGTCAGCATTTGGGTGAATAGTCCATCGACTGATGGCCCGCGTGCATCGTAAAAAATCGAATAAAAATTCATCGGAGTCCATCCAGAATGATTCGGTAACCGTTTTCGCAAAGGCCGCCCCCGATGCGGTTGGATCAACCATCAAAACTCGCTTTCTTTGTGTTCTTTCGAAATGAACGATCCGCAATTTAATAGAAACCCGGAGAGCAAATAAATGAAAGCCAACCGTCGAAATGTTGTCAAAGTACTTTAGAAGAGAATTTCTTCCTGGAAAAATTGTCATTGAATGGAAAGTTAATTTCCCGATTTATTCATCTCGTCTTTTTCCAAATTGTGTGAATTTTCTATACATTTTTTCCTGTTATTTGCATCCGCTGCCTTCATCAGAGCCTAGCCGCATTCAATGTTGCTATTGTCAATGTGGAATTTTCCCGACTCAATTGAATTTTTCATTAATTATTTAATAATTATTTTTGGTTAGTTAATTTCACGTTAAATTTCCATTAAATTATATCGAATCACTTATATTCGGAATTTCATACGAATCTCATTCGAAAAAAATTAGCTCGATTTTCCAGGCTCATAAGCAAATGGAGTTAAGCATTTTAATTAAATTCAAATACGTTTTCACTTTTCTGAAAATCAATTTCGATTTTTATTGCACTAGATTTCCATTGATTTGTACAAAACATGTCCCATTGGCGTCGATGCCACTACTTGGGGATGTCCAGCATTCATTCTGGATCGAACAGATTCTTAAAAAGGACTGGAATTTTGGTTTTTGGTTCGTTGAGGTGACAATGCCGTTCGAAAGTTGTGAGTCATTTTTCAATTTTTTGGTGTTTTCAATCATCGAGAAAAAGGTCTTGAAGGAGAGTCATCCCCCCATACCATGTCGCTACTGAGGATCTGTCTTCCAACAAGACCATTTCCATTCCCTTATAAATCGCATGCAAATCAAATTAAAAAAAAAAAACAAAAATATTTACATTTTCTCCACGCCATTTACCGAAGACCGACCACGGAAGCGATCCAAGCAACGAAAAATATTTCGAATAGCAATTTGGCATTTTCTTTTCGAACGAAAAAAAAGCGGAAATCAAAAACAAAACAAAAACAAAACAAAAGAAAAATGAAACGAAAAAAATGGAAATAAAAACAACAAGAAACAAATATACAACTTTTCTTTCATTTTTATCTACAGAATCGATTGATGAGACATCTATCGGGCCTAAACATTAATTCGTCTTTGCTTGTTCTTCACTAAATTTAATTGATTATTTAGAACTGACTTGAATCAAGTGTGTGTGTGTGTGTGTGTGTGTGTGTGTGCGTGTGTGTGCGTGTGTGTGCGTGTGTGTGCGTGTGTGTGCGTGTGTGTGTGTGTTCGTAAGTGTGTGTGTGTGTGTGTGTGTGTGTGTGTGTGTGTGTGTGTGTATTAGTGTTTAACAATTACAAGCTTAATTAATATTAATATATTATTAATTAATTTGGTGATCGAGGGCCATGCCGGATGTGTTGGACCGCGGGATCATTTTAGTCCTTCAAAGGGGAAGCATCTTCCCCTTGGCTAACCTTCTCACTATCTGGGACCTCTTGAACGTCATCACTGGTTTCATTGGTGGACTCTGCAATTTGGCTTGAAGCATTCTCACCGGTCGATTCATCCACCCCATTCTCATCGATGGTCTTCATTTCCAACAAATCGCCGGATTCGTCCTCCTCAGCGATTCGCGCCACCTCGGTCTCACCATCATACAGGAGCGTATTGTCATCCGACAAATTCGATGATCGCAACGAAATGCTTGACGCTTTCTTCGGCAATTCACTTGGTTTTAATACTAAATACAGGAGAATGTCCGACAAGGAGATGATCCCAATCACCTTGTCGTTCTCATCCACCACCACCAAGCGATGCACTTCCGCTCGCACGATTCGCTCCATGATGGTATACAGCGTTTCATCCAGTTGACATTTCTGCACTCCTTCAAACCAGGCATTTCGATGTTCATTCGCTTTTCTCAAAGACACATCCAAATCGTTGTATGTTTTCTCAGCGGCTAAGTTCTGAAAGTCAACGAGAAAGCTCATCAGTTTCCATTCGCGACTCACCCTCAAATCGCTGTCAATCAACACTTACAATAACATCGAATTTTGCATAAATATCAACTAAACGACCTTCTGCATCGACTAATGGCAACGCTGATACTCTTCGCTCAACGAATTTGTGCAATGCCGTTATAATGGTCGTTTCTTCTGTGGCTATTTCGATATTGTCGTAGGTTCCAATTCGTAGTTCACGTAGTGTTTTAAGCATGCATGATGGCTTTGGTAGTTCGTTTATCTGAGAAAAAAGAGAAAAGAAAAATTTTTATCGAAAAAATGTATTGTTTGTAACGATTTGTCGCGACAACACGGTCACAGTGGCGGGGTGGCTTCACGTGCCGATACTCACATATAAAAACAAAAATCTCAATATACGTTTGTGTGTTAATATGTACAAAACATTTCCAGTTAATG
>JANSTV010014229.1:0-16442 GCA_027564135.1 Lestremia cinerea
GTTTTAATTACGAAAAATGAGAGAAATTTCTTTGGCGTTTTAGTTTGCTTTTGTTTGTTTGTCGCTGTCGTCGTCGTCTTGTCGTCGTCGTTTCGTCTTCGTCGTCGTCGTCGTCTCATCGTTGTCCCATTCGCAGTGCTGTCGTTTCGTCGACCGAGTTGGAATCTTGAAATGCCACCATTCTTTTCGAATAAAAATTGGAATTAATGAAATAACTTTGCCGCGGAATGGAATTGCTGAGCGACGGAAATTTTCTTTCAAAAAGTTGTTTGGGTTTTTTTTCTTGTTTTTTTTTTGGTATTTCAGGCGGAATTATGAGATTTTTTATGTTCTTTTTGTTGTTGGTCCTCGCTTCTGCGCTAGAACATTCCGTCACAATGGCCAATCCGACGAGATTGCCGCAAGGCGAAATTCCTCGAAATTCCTCGAAATTCATTTGCATCTCAAAAATCAGCGGAACGACAACTGCGTTCGATGCAACCGACGAAATGCATCATTCGCCTTGCCGACTCTGCTTGACCGTTTCGGCAATGCGGCCGTCAAAGTTCATTTCCAGAAATCCGATGCGATCGCATAAATCACACAACGCATTCGTTTCGAGCATTCTGTCAGCGACTGACCGACGCTTCAACGCAGTGGATTAAGCAATAAATTGTGGTAATTCGTTTTAAACAATTTGATCTTTGAGATAAACGGACGGGCTCCTCTCTCGGTTTTTTCCGCTGTCGTTGTTGTTGTTGTGTGTTGTGTGTCCCGAATGTCGACGGGGAAAAAGGCAAAACAAACAAACAGCATGTGTTGCGGTGACAATCGGCTCGATAATTCGTCATCGGCACCAGCTTCTGACGGACCTTTTTCCCATTCATTCGGCGAAAAAGGTGAAAATAAAAAAGTTCGAAATCGTTAAAAATCTGTTAAATTTGTTAAATTTGTTGCTTCATCGGTTGCCTCTCTTGTTATTTATCGTGTATTTGATTCATTTTTATTGCTTTGAGATGCACCTCAACCGATTTGATAATTCCGACGATTTATGTCACTCCTCGTCAACGTCGAGTGCCGTCGAACGAGTCGTGACCTTTGTGAACGAGAAACACGAATGAAACGTGGCTGCACCAGCAGCATCTCATCGATTAATTACGAACCGGTTAGCCACTGGCTGTCGGATTGTCTCCTGGAGATGACTCGACCACTCATCCGACTGGACCCGAACGGATGCTCTCGACCAGAAAGGTCTCACCTTTTGACCAAGATGCGCGTCAAAGGTCACACCGCCAATCTCCCCGAAGATGACTCGCAACATCCATTCCGTGATTATCTCCCGGAATGACACACATCTTCGAGATGCTTGCCTTCTCGAGTCTCGTTCGACGCACATTTGCATTTGCACCCGTCAAACTGGACTGGTCAACTGGCCGACCGGCCGACCAGAATCACAACAACGTTTATTAATCGTCTTCGTCCCCTTCGACTGTCGCTATTTGATATTCACCCTTCGATTTCTCGATAGCTTTTTTCCTTCTTCTTCCACTTTTCCATCGACGTCGTCCTCGTCTTTGTTGTCGTCTCATAATGACCATTGTCCATTTAATCTGCTGGCCATGTTGTTGTTGTTGTAGTTGTTGTTGCTGTAGCTGTATTCGAATCAAAGTTGACCTTCTCGGTCTTCCCCTCTGGTCTTTTGTCATTTTTAAATTTTAGTTTTATGATGTTCCTTCGACCGTTCCTTCAACGCAGCTCATCCTCGTTCTTCCTGAAGATAATTTATTTGCTTGTTTCTTCGACGAATCGACCAGCGTCCATCGACCGAAATGCATTTCCAGCGGCCAATGCAAATGCAAACAAATCGTCATTAGCGATGCTTTCTGCCTCTTGGTCATTCCATCGGAGGTCCTTCGGTTGGAAAATATCCCCGAACGAGCGAACTCTGCCGGAAAAACCTTTCGATGACCAAACGAATGCGTGAGAATATTTTTGTCGGTTGGTCGGGGCGATCGTGTCGTTTGTCGGGTGTCGGGCATTGTGCGACGCTCGCAACAACAGCAAATCCGATTTTAATGAAGCGCATCGCTTGCGGTTTGGTTAAATAATTTGCCGAGCCGTCTTGTCCTCGGGAGGGTTTTGGGAAGGGTGTCGGGGGTTCGATTGTGCCATTTGAAATGCCCAATAAATCACAGGCTTTCTCCAGGCGACACCTCGGAATCGATAATTTCACGTTGATTTCGGAAAGTCTAGAAGCTTCCGTCGGCCGAGCCGAAATGAACGAGAGAAACCAGCAAATCCATTTCGAAACCTCATTCATGTCCGTCACCGAGTCAGTTTCATTTCGGTCCGACATTCGTGTCATTAACGCTGTCATTAAAACGCTAAAATTATGTTCCGAATGGGACATTTCGAAATGGACACGTATGTTTGGTGTCGTTGGCCACTTGTACGATGCCGCAGTCGACTTGAACAATAACCCGATTATGCCTTTTTTTTCTTGGTTTTTTTTTTTTATTTCATTTTCGAAACGAACAGAAAAAAAACCGGCAAATGGCACATTTCGACCGAAAAAACTGATTGCAAAAATTTGTGAAACGACCGGACCCAAAGGTTTCTCACGATCACCTTCGCTGACCTTTGCGTTCTTTGCGAAACAAATTGGTGTCGTTTAATTATTCGGTGTACCTTTGGCCGGCTGGGAGACGGAGACGGCGGAGAACGGTGGGTTTGGTGTGACATTGGAAATAGAATGTTCGGAGAGCGTTTGTTGTGTTGCTTCGCCAGTGTGATGCATCCGCCAGTGGAATGCGCAACCAGCGACTTCAAAGGAATCGATTTTGTTTACACAAAAACTGCCGTTCACCCGACTCTCGGATTCACCGTTTTTATATAAAAAACCATGCGATCGAAATCAAATGCGATGAATCCGAGCTGTGATAAATCAGTCGAGCGCCAAACAGTCTTTGGAGCTCATGTGGAACAGACAAAGTCCCCCTCGCACATTCGGTTGCAGGCGGCTGCGTCATTTTTTATCGATTCCGACACCGATCACCGTATGCGGCATTCAAACACGCTGTGACACATGACGCGACACGACGCGCTTGGATGTTTCGATCAAATAACACGATGTGTTTGTTGTGTGTTTTGAATTGGCGCGCTGGTATTTTGGCGGATCCCCCGAAACTGTCGCGACGACTTTCTTCGGTGAAAACCGATAAATTCGTCAGTTTGATGGTTCAAAGCGTTCCGCCGGCCGAGAAATTCGCTTTGATCGAATGCATTCACCTTGATTGCGAGCAACGGCCCGACGAGAAATGCTGCTACTGTGTGGGTTTGCAGCTCGATCGACCCGCCCTCTCCCACAAAACACTCCAGATGATCACATTCACATCTTCCGCATCTCCACTCCGTTCGTCACTTGAAAATCTTGATCGGATTCGCCACACCGCAAGTGGAATCCCTTTGTGTCGGATTCATCCCAACAACGAATGAACGAAAAAATCCCACTCGGCTCAACAAGCGTTCATAATTGATGAGCCGATGAATGCGATTGTTCGACTGTTTGTTGCCGACGCTTGCCGTCACAGCTACTGTTGATGCTTAATGCGATTATTAACCACTCGAAATACACTTTTTTCCACTTTGACGCCTTTGACGGCAATCAGTTTTTAATAATTCACGCCGTTTTGAGCAAATCAATATCATTCGATTGCATGCATCGTTGCCCGTTTAATGAATGCGGCGGTGATGCGATGGAACGGTGCGTGTGTGTGTGTGTGTGTGTGTGCGTTGAGCGCAATGGGTTGCGATTTCATTAAAGCGCGTTGCCAAGTGATTCGATTGAATGGCTTCGCCAGACAAAAGCGACTCTTTCATTTTCGATTTCGCCGCATTCTCACACGAAAAAACCTAATTTTGCGATTAAAAATCACATTTCCGATGACGAGGCGCATGAGAATCGTCCGAGAACTGTCGCACCGGATGTGCTTGTCGTTTCTTAATTGCTCTGCCATTTGCATAATCGCATCGATATCGTTCTCCTTTCGTGGTTGTGTCGAAGGAGAAAGAGAGAAAGAGAGAAAGAGGGAAAGAGGGAGTGAGAGAGAAAAACGGAGAAAGCAATAAAATCGAAGAGTTTATGAAATGCTCATTTTTACGATTCGACCGGCCGTTTCCTTCAAGCCTTTCGATTCGAGCGCCTATCAAACTTTCTAATCTCCCGTTTGGTTGACGACGCGATCGCGCACCAACAACGACACTCGCACCAAATCGTAGCTCATCTTCTTCATCCATTTCCCGTTCCCCCGGCCTCACAGCCATTCATTGGCAATGCGATTCGGTCCCATTATCGAATTGTCCATCCAATTCTATTGTTTGTTGCATTGTCGAACTTGGTTTCTTTCGTTTGGTCGGCCATTCGGCAATGCGACAACGACAACAAAACCCGAAGAACAAGAACCGGCCGATTGAACAAACTGATAAAGAGGATCTGCTTTTGTGGGTGATTTATGGGCTGTTTTTGGTTTGCGAGATCCACTCGGAGACGATTTCAATGTGTTCGGCTGATTGCTTGCGGTGTCGAAATGAGAGGAGTCGATGATTCGGCCGGAGGCGAATGAATGACCGCGCTGGCATTACCTGATGAGTCGCACAGTGGGAATGTTTTGTTGTTGCGGTTGAGTTTATTAAAAACGATTTTTTTCGGTTTCGTTTTGATGAGTTGTGTGTGTTTGTGTGAGGCACCCTCATTCCCCTTCGGCAATTGACATGTGCTTTGCTGGCGATCTTCAAGGCGCAACTTCCCGTCGCATCGTTCCATCGACCACAGATACCATTACTCATCCCAGACGAGATCGAAACAATGGCATTATTGTCGTCGTAATTTAATAAATTTTCAATTTTCGATAAGAATTCCAAGCAAGCATAATCCGCATTCTCACTGGTCATGGGCATTGTGTAGGCCAATCCATTTAAAACATTGATTGATGACGGGTCTCATGTTTGGCAAACAAACGGAAAATATGCAATCGACTTGGGTTTTGTGTGTGTGTGTGTTGTATGTGTGTGTGTGTGTGTTTGTGTGTGTGTGTGCTAGGCGCCCCCAAAAAACAACGGTCAATCATTCAATGGCATTTGCATTCGGCTCGAAAACGATATGCCCGAAATGCCATCCCTCAAACGGGCCATCAGTCATGTCGTTCGGGCGACCGGGAATCCTCCTGCAAATATTAAACGACAAACAAAGCCCGTCCAAACAATCGGTCGGTGTGCCTTGTGCGTCACCTCATCGCCATTAGGTCTAATTAATGCGCCGAAAATCTGAAATGGTCGAACTGGCTTATCCGCTCCCACCTCAACCTTGATGCGTCCAATCGCACGCAGCATCGGTAATTAATGCGGTTGGTGGCTGGGCACTGCCACTGCCACAGCCACAGCCCGAATATCGAATTCCATTGAAAATTCGTGCCCGAAAGGTCCATCATTTTTCGTCACTGGCAGTTCGGTGAGTAATCGCCCGACTGGTTTTCGGTTTCAATTTCGACATTCTCTGTCGGTCCTGTGGCCATCGTGGTTGAGCTCATCTCATTTGTTGAGTCCTCCTCGAGAATGGCTAATCAAAAATGAGTGATTGCATCATATATCACGGGTTTGCATTGTCTGTTGCGGAGTGGGCGGGTGTGAGTCGTCGACTGGCTGCCAGAGAGAATGCTCGAAGGGGTTTTGCGCTTTGTTGGTTCGCGTCGATGAATGCCTCGGTGGCAATTCGCCCTTCCGCAACGTCCGGGCGGCAGAGCTGAGGAATTTAATTAATTCGAAAATGTTACAACTCGTCACCGATTGCCCCATCGATTTTCTCATCGACGCAACCTCTCCATTCGTCGCCGTTCATGTCATTCGAATTGTACAGTTTAACCTTTCACTTCGCATCCAGCCAACCCAATCGACAAAACACGTTTCGACGTTCATCAATTTTCCAGGCGAATCCGCCTCGAAACGGAAACAATTCAACATTTCCGCGTCATGTCGAAACCCCCCCGAAAAACACGGTCACACAGCGAGCTGGCTGGACCAGTGGATTTGTTGCGAGAAGGTCGCGGCGGAAAAGCAACGAGCAGCGCATTCGCGTCCATCCAACCATGAAAAAGGAGAAACTTGAATGCCACGACGACGACCAGGAGGACGAAGCACAGCTGAACCAGCCATTGGTGGAAGCTTCCCTTTCGTTCCGCCGTCGTTGATTTCTACCTCTTGGCGTTCAATCGATGGCCATTTGCATGCACGCAACCTCCATTCATGTCAAACGAAAGTGACCAGTAGTGACCAGTGGTGACCGGTGATGACCTTTAAAGTTTGCGCCGCAACTCGTTTTTCATTTTTCAATTCGAAGCCATCGTCGATGACATGCAAATTATTCCAAGAACTTCACGTAAGGGTGCGATGAGCGTCGTCGTCGTCATCACAGCGAAACAAGTCGCCGTGTCTTTGAGCGACCGCCACGCTGCACGGCGATTGGCGTTGTTTTCTTGATTTACCGGTTTCGCCCGTTTCGTGAATGCCGTCGCTGTTGCCCATTTTCCCATCGACGACACGATTTGAAACAATCCAACCCCGACCGAGAGACTATGAGAATCGTTGAATCGAGGACGGCCGTAAAACGCCATTCGATATTTTGCCCGATCGAACATTTTGCGGTAATTAAAATTTGATATTTGTTGCAGTGTTCAATGCGGAGACGAGCAAACGGAGCCATTGTTCGGCCGGCTGTTTATGATTTTGGCCGAATATCCATTGTGCGCGCCACCGACGTCTCCGAACAATGGCTGTTGATTCAACACAGAACGGAATGAGCCGATCGTTTCGTCTTGAAATCAATCTTGTTCACGTCACCTTTTCCATTCGCCAAACCCAAAACAGTGGCAAATGCCGTAAAACGATACAGTTTGATCGCTGCGACAGCATCCGAGGGTCGAGGTGATCTCTCAATCAAAATCCATCGGTTCGATTATGGCACTCTTTGACCGCTTTTTCCGTGATCTTTGCTGGGGTGCGCTGAGACGCTGTTTGATTGAATTCCGACATTTGAGAGATTCGGCTGCAAACGTGTTTTTCGCTCTCAACGGCGGCGAATCGAAAGGGCGGCCGCATCAAACCGTTTTCCGAATCTGGTTTGGTTGCGTCGCTCAAACGAAACGTGATTCTCATTCGGCGGTTGAGATGCGATGCGATTTCAATTCCGAGGCTTTCAAGTCAATTGTGTCGGACGATTGTTTGAGGTCGAACTTCGAGGAGCAACGAAATCGATAGTGAAACCACTTCCGCCGAGTGACTCTTGGTTCTCGCGAGTGATTCCTTCTTAAAATTCACGATTAAAAGTTCATCAATTTCCATCAGCCGGCGATGTGATGACAGAATTCCATCAAAATATTGGTCAATCGCCTTTTTGAGTGGCAAAAAAATCCATCGAAATTCCTTCGACTTTTTCAAAAAGCAAAAAAATGGTCAAATTTTGCATGCATTTCCCTGTCAATCGACAAACTGAGGGTCCCCCCTGGTGATTAATACGTTCGAATCGAATGCAATGAAAGCGAAAACGTTGACGAAAATGTAATAAAAATGCAGGCCATCGATTCGAGTAAAATCGAATTCACCCGAAATTGTGGCATCGATCGTGCTTTGTTCGGCATTTCCTTCGATGATTTTGAATCGGCGACGAATTTGCATTCGTTACGCAATCAGTAAAATGTCATTTTCGGGATGTCTACGTGCTCGGAAGCCGGAATGTCGAACAGCGTCGGGTGATTCGGGCGGAATGTCATCGATGTCGGAGCGACGAAATGTTCGTTATTTTCGTCGGGGCCAAATCAAGACGTCTCCGACAGACGACAGCTTATCGATTCCGTCAATCAAAGTGCATCATCTCTTCGGGCTAATCCCAAAATCGTATAATTACTTTCGACCATCGCTGGTCATTCATGCAAAAATCAAATATTTACGTCGAGCCCGGTCCATTGTGCTGCGCCAGAAATCTCTTTCGTTTCTCGGTTTTCTTTTGTCCGATCCGATTTTTCGAAAATCCGAAATGCCGACTCGAATCGTGAGGGGGAAAGCATTTCGCTTTTCTTTCCAAACAACACAACGGAGACGTAAAGGTGCGCCGCATCGAACGCACTGACGACGCATTCGAATGAATGCCAGAAATGCAAAATTCGCCTTTCAAAAACAGATTTTATCAATCGCATTACCGAGCTGATCGAATCGATGCCATTTCGGGTAAACAAATGGGGATGGAAATCAGAGCAAAACACATGCCGAACCGAATGGCCAGCCGTGTGAAAATATATGAATTTTGAATAACTTCACTGACGACGGCCGAAATGACGAGCCATTTGCATTCGTCAGGGTGTGTGTGTGTGTGTGTGTGTGTGTGTGTGTGTGTGTGTGTGACTACGGCAGTCGGGCCTCGGTCGAATCGATGGAAATGCGATTTCCAGAGCAAACATTCCGAGGGATGAAATCGCATTTGAAAAAGGAAAAAATGCCTCAAAGCCGCGTTCGCTCAAATCGTTCAGTCAAATATTTGCAGATTGATGATTCGAAAATGACATCACCGTTTTGTGTGTGTATTCTTCCGGTTCAGCTTTGGCCACCTCGAAAAAGTCAAAATATTTGTGTGATTGCGTGACGTCAATGAATTGATGACGTCGCTGAGCATTTGAACGTCATCCAAATTGAAAATGATGGCATTGAAACGGCAATCAAACAACCAGCAATTCAATTACCGACTGATCGATGGCCAGCCCTCGACAACAATCGCCGTTAGTCAATCATGAATCGGTTTGTTTCCGCATTAACTAATTTCATCGATATCGATAACAATCTAAACACCAATGTCCGTCCGCCCGACGGTTGTTAATCGGTAATTGTCCGTCCAGCAGCGCGCACTGAACATTGATCAATGGCTCACGAGCACCCCGGTCGACTGAACTCAAACAGATTCCGGCCATCGATGAGACAATAATTCAACTAATAAAACTAAACAGAACAAACACAAAACCAACAATGACCTCATTGACGGGCATCGAGTACTGAATGGGCGAACACACACTAATCAGGCTGACGTCGAGCAGAGCAGAGCTGAGCCGAGTCGAGCCGAGTCGAGTCGAGCGAAAGCGAAAAACTAGCGTCGGGGTGTCAACCAGTCGATCCGGTAAATGCCACAGAACTAAATGACCACTAAGTGGACACGGTTGAAATGGCATGCATTATTGACGACCATGCGGGGGGTATCCAAACCACCGGCATGTGCTGCTTTGCCATCCGACCGACACGACAAACGTTCGACCGATCCGGCGATAATCAACGAATATGTTAGTCGGAATGCCAAAATGAAATTAACGCATTGTGGTTGCGGACTGCGTCAAGCCACCCTCTGACCGATAGCCGAGTCGAGGTGGACTATCATGTCGGGACAATACCATTGGCATTTCCATTGCAATGCCAGCCACCCCGCTGTGTAATTGTGTTAATTTAATAAATCGTACGTGGGCATCGTTTACGCACTCACTCGACAAACAGACCCGTAATGATACACATTGTCGATTGAATTATGACTGGATAGTCTCTCCTTCTACTTCTCCTTCTCCCTCTCTCTTCCTCCACCGCCGATAATCGACACAGTTGCTCACCACAATTTACGAGTGTCGATTCAATTATTCACGTTTGTTATCGAATCGTCGTCGCACCAAACAACGGAACATCTTTGTTTGGAAGGGGAAGGGGGTGGGGGGGGGGAGGTGACGACGATTCAGTTTTCCGATGTCTTGCCGTGTCCGGCCCTCTGATTAGAACGGCCTATGACTGGTTCCGTGGAAATCGGGTGGTTAATTGGATTGCGTGCTGGCAACTGTGGGGGTATCGATTGTGGGAACCAATTACCCGTTATTCGAGTCTGGTGGCCGTCGGTGGCGTCGTAATTGCCGGATGTGGTCAATATTGTGATTGTTTTCGAATGGCTTGATGACTGTTTCTGATTGAATCAAGTGATTGAGTGGGGAAAGTGGCGGTGGCGGAGGGACGGGTGGACTGTTTTTCGCTTCCTGGAGAATCGTGCGAAACAAATTCCGAAACTAACGGTCTCTTCGGTTCCCACCCATAAATCAGTCGGTCACAGCACGGTTGTCGAGTGGATTCTGCCGGATTCTCCCAACGGACCATTTTTCGGTCCAAATTTCTGTTCCGATCCATTTGCATTCCAGCAAATGAATCACTGGAGCGTGACTGAGCTCGAAATGCAATTTGCATCAAAAAACGAAATGACCCGAAAGGTCGAAATGCTCTCAGAAACTGCACATGAATTAGCTGCGTCAAGGCGTGAACGTCCGAAAGTGCTGTGGCTTCGGTTTTGCTCTCAACGGCTTCGTCGCCAGGGACGAAGATGACTTGACAAACAAATCGAATGGACCAATTCCGTTTTTTTTTCGGGTGATTTCGTCGAAAAGCCACTTCATTTCTTTCTTCTTTTTTTGTTGTCATCTTATTTGTCACAATCGACCCTCTCGCTGCGTGCTCGTTGCGTGCTCGTTGCGTGCTCGTTGCGTGCGAGTGTTTACCAAATTGTTGGTCCTTTTTTTTACTTTGATTTTTCCTTTATTTTTTGTTTATTTGCCGGAAAAATCCCGAAGAATGCGAAGAATAAGACGAAAGTGGGCAACCTAATTTTCGGTGACATTTAGCCGGAGCAACCCCTCGTGGAGGGGAGAGTTTTTTTATTGATTTTTTTCGGAGGAAAAAAAGCCGAGTGTTCTCGTTTGGGACGTTGTAAATCGTTTTTTCTGATGCGCCACCCCAGGTTTGGTGGTCGTCACCGTCGTCCTCGTCGTCCTCGTGATTATTGACTACTCTCGCACAATGCTTTGTTGCCGTTACGTAATTGGATTGCATTGTCCCGTCTCAAGAATTTTGCGAGACAGAAAAAAATGACAATATTTATGGGCCATGCTAATTCGCCCATTCAATGGACATTGGCGAATTGACTGTGAATTCGATGACCGGAGCTTTTCAGGCGGTCTTCGGCGATCCGATTTAAATGTTGTGTGACAATCAGAGCAGTTTATGCCGTTGGAAGCTGCTCGGAGAATCGGGGTTGGCGATCAACGGACATTTATTTTTTTTTTGCGCATTTGACAGAAAACGGCTTGGTTTTTTCCGATGTTTTCGACTGTTCTGGATTGCGACGACGGTAATCAAATTTGATTCAGTTTTTTTTCATCGATTTTTTCGTCTTCTTTTCAGAAATGCAAAAATTGTCGATTTGATTCGTGTCATAAATATCTCAACCCAGGGAAAATTGTGAAAATAGCGGCAATTCTCAGGAAACGGTACTTTTTGTCAATAAAACCGTTATTCGGAAGAGATTCAAACAAGAACGATGTAACTCCTCGTGCGTCAAAAGAACGTCAGGAGAGACGATGGCGACGGAATCATCAAGACCAAAGCGCAACTTCCTTGAAACCTTCAAACAAACGCTGGAGGAGTTGCGCATCAAAAATAAAATCGATAAATCAACAGTGGCCAATTGAAAAGTCGAAAATTGCCCCGTTCGGTCATTCCGGTTCGATAGCGAGGCCTATCAATTGGCAGAAAATCGTCTCAAAACTGTCCTTCGGCGACATCATTCATCATGTTTCCTGAAATCAATTTCGAAAATTCCAATTCCAACTCGGTCCGGTCCGATCCGAAAACCTTTCCTTTTCACTCTTTGCATAACAAATACAAATATTCCTTTTGTGCGACACCCATTCGAACAATGCGAAACTGACCGATAGTCGCTTCGGCCAAAGACACTGTCGATGCCTGCGTGCGGACCGGACCGACCCAAGACGGACAACGTTATTCGAAAAGGGGGAACCGCTTGCATCTGTTTTCGATTCAGGTCGATTTGAGGACAACGAAGACGACGACACGGACGATGACGCAAAAGACATTTTCGTTATTGAATCGGAAGGTCTTTTGTTTGCTCGGCAAAAATATAGAAAATGTTTTGATTAATGACCAAAAACTGAATACGAAAAGAAGGCTGTCGGTTGACGTGCATACGCTGGATTGTTGAAACCATCTCTTGTTGTCTCGCCTTTCGCCAGCTCGCAGCCAAAGGGGTTTCAGACGAAACACATTTGCATCAACAATGTCACCGGGAGTCCCTTTTTGGCATTCTTTTCGCTTTTAATTCGAACGCAGAACAATGACGTGTTTGTTTCAGCCATTGTCATTTGTCGAGGAAATTCAATGGGAATCCTCGTCGAAGACGTTTCTCTTCAGCAGAATCGATCAACGACCACTTGGTCGCTTCCATTAACGCTGATTATGTCTCTGGTGGCACTCAACCGGCTCCGTTGGCGGCTTCACCCAATTTCTGCCTCCGAACCGACGAGCAACGAGCAACGAGCTCAAAAGCACTTAAACAACAATAAATATGAATGATGCGTGCGTGGTCGATGCGAGCGATATGTGAATGATAATTGAATTTCGGAGAGGAGACGCGCTTCAAGACCATCCGCCTATGAAAAATCAACAGATGGCTTCAATAAATCAGTGGAGATCATCGATGGCGGGAGATGAATGAATGAGGAGGACGGAATGCAATTTGATTATTGCTCAATCGAGTCCACCCCCTCGATTCAGCCTCGGCGATGATGAAATCGTCAAAGCAAGATTTTCCTTTCGATGGAACAATCCATGGAAACCCAGCCGTGAGAACCTTCACCTCAATCGCTGTCTGCCGATGACCCAACAAGCCATCGCCATGCAAAACCCATAAATTCCAAATGAATCGCAATTAATTTCGTCAATTCGACTTGAGCGTCCCGAAAATCAATCGGTGCCGGAACAAAGACGCAAACGAGCATAAATTGTCGAAAATTCAAGAAAATTTCCGACCGAAAATAATTCAATTCCATTCCATGCAAAACGCATATCTCCGAATGGCATGGGCCATTGTCGTCATTGGGCCGATCGTCCAACAGGGCCTCGCATGACCAAACACAAAATTTTCGATGATTTTTAATCGAAAAATTGCACAAAACATTCAAATTGAATTTGAATAAATGGTGCGTCGTCGACGGGAGAGCCACCACAGAGGCGATTCGCATTTTGGGGTGAAAAAGCGTATTGCATTCCTTCAGCGTCTGACCGAAACGCATGTGAACTAATCGAAAATTGGTCTGACCTCGAGGGGTCACTCGTCGAACATGTTTATTTCTCGTCATTTTTTCCCAAAAATCTCAGCAGACGGACCGTCGACCGTACGGTGACGACAATGCACGGGTCCCAGGTAGGACGACGACGCCAGTCCAAAATGAATGGAATTTGAATATGCAAGAAATCCATGTGTGCGCGTCGTCGATTTAATTTATGATTTGGGCTTTGTTGTTGGTAGCATTGTCGATGTCGTCGTTAGGTCAAATCGTTCAACGACAACCGAGTGCTTGTCGCCCGAACCGAGTCAATATTCAAAATAAACATTTTTTCGCATCGAAAATCAACAGTCGACAATGTAAGCGGCAATCGAAAGCGGAAGAGAACCAATTCATTTCGAATTTTATGAGTTTTGTTTATTTTTTTTTTTTGGTTCGATCGAAAAGGATGCGCCATCGAACCACGAATCACCACAAGCAACAGTCGTGACGTTGGCTGTCGGTCGATTTAAAATTAAAATTTTTTCTTTTTATTTTTTTTTTTTTTTTTTTTTTTATTTTTTTTTTTTATTTTTTTTTTTTATTTGTCGTTTTTGATGAAACGAAATTGAATTTCAGCTCAAGTGATTCCGACGATGGCAATGAACTGCTAGTCGGTGACCTTTGAAACCTTTACTTTGTTTCTTTGGCGAACGAGCGGTCCGTCAAATGTCTTGGCTTGGTTCAACGAGAGTCGAATGTGAGTCTATCGCTTCGACGATATTTCTGGCGCGAATCGATTGTCGCTCAAAGTGTACGAGAGTCACCAGCGATTTCCTCGAAGAACCTCAACACACACTTTGGCGTCGATCGCCCATTCGATCCCATTCCATCGAACGCGCGATGATTCAATTCAGAGCAATTGTCGCTATTTGCCAACAGTTGACGGGCGACCGACTGCATCAACAAGCCAACAATCGGATGTCAAATACGATTGGAATTTGATTGTTGACTGCATTTTGGCTTCGAAATGACCAGCCAAATATCTCGTGCGATTGAGTTTTGATCGGCGACTTGGCGCGCGTTTAAATTTAGCATCGACGGGCGATTATTGTCATTTGACTTGGTGTGTTGGCAAGTCGTCGTGTGTCGCTTATTGGTGACTTGGCCTGTCACTGAGTGAGCGGTCTTTTTCGTTTTGCTACAAAGTTTCAACATTTATTTTCGGTTTCGCTGAATGCATTTTGCGTTTAAGGTTGCCGTTTTCGCCAAACGAATTTAGAAACGAAGGCAATTCGATCTGTGATTGAATCGCATCACGAGTTCGAGAGACATCGAATCGGTCGCAGCCGGTCGATTCAATCAGCAAGACAAATATACCGTTTCTTTGTTTCCGTTCGGGCCCATTTTAACCGCAAATCACCCTCAATCCCATGTAATCCCCGGCAAGCTCAACAATGACCAAATCAATTAATGGAATCCCAAGTCTCTTGGGGGATTCTCGGTCGACTCATCTCGACGGCATGCAGATTATAGAGCGAGGGTGGTCACATTTGGCTCGTCGCGAGCCTTTGGACGACTACAAAACGGTTTATTGCCTCCGCCATTGAATTGTTCCGCTGACAAAAGCCGAGAAAATGATTATTGGCTCGGAATGATGTTTGACAAGATCCAGGAGAGAAATTGCGCTCGTAAAATTGTCGACCATAAATTCGGATTGACATCGAGCCGTGGAAGGTTCGACGCGGAGAATCGCTTCGCAACGAATGTGGCCTGAGTTCGAGTGTTTGTTGATTCGAATCCGCGTCAACACAACAGCGACACATCCACTTGGCCGTGACTCAGACGGGCTTCGCAGAGCCTCACCACGGCATCTGCTCGGAAATTTATCACCTAATTTGCAACCAGCCGTGAATCGATGTGTGGCCATTTAATTGGTTTCCTCTGCCATCTTCGTGTGCCAAAGACGTTGGCGCACGTTCGTGTGCCATCCGTTCCGATTTCGAAAAAGACGACGCAGAAAATCGTTTTATTTCTTTCCATTCCTCCGTTCGCTGTGTTTTGTCGCCGCAGTCGTTATCTCATCCAAACAAAATGCAACCATAAAACTAATTAAGAGCCGCATCATTCATTCACTGCGATGCCATCGCCGAAAAAAAATCTGTTTCGAGTCTGCTTCTCGTTGGTTTGACTGTCAAAAAAAAAATTCAATTTGAATCTGCTGGTTTTCGGCTGCGCTCCTCCGGTTGCTGTGCGCTCAACGCAACGCTGCCTGTTTCCTACGTGCAATAACAGTAAATTTTTACGATTATTGCCTGAAATGATGAAACGGTACTTGGCGAACGAGACAAGCGAAGGCGAAGTCGAAGATTTCAAGGATTTGGCGTATGGCTCATGTCGGTGGTGCGGTCGAAAGGCGTTGATTTGCATTTCAAATTGGATCAAATGACGGAACGATACCCCGACGGTCGCATGAATATCTCAGCCTGTGATGTGATTATGCCAAATTCGAATGTAAACAAGCGACATCCTCGATTTATCACGCCATTCGGTGCCGATGAAAAGGATGGAAATGATGTCCTGCCGAAAGAGTGAAGGATTCGCATTTTTTTTTTTTCATCGCCGGAAAATCTCTATTTTATTCATGAAGGACGTTCGGGTGGGAAGGGTGCTGGGGTGGACGATTCAGGAAGACATTTTCGGGTTGTCCTTGAGACCTCTGCGACAGAGACACTCTACCAGCTCCTCGTGGAAGTTCTCAAGGAATTTTTCACGCAAGAATTCACCGTGATTCAAGTCGTCCACCGGAACAGCTTAGCTGAACTCACACACACTCGATCCTCACACAGACACACACACACACACACACATACACATCCCACAACTCAAAAACCCCCGTCCAAGAATTTTTAATAAAATTCATGCTTAAATGCATTATTGTTCTGGTCTCGGTCGGCATCAACATATAAATCGTAGAACAAACGTCACGAAGAAACCCCTCTATTCGGTTTGCGACCAAAAGCAAAAGCAAACATAAATTTAAGCTGGCCGACCGGGGGCTCGGTTGACTGGGCCTCGTTCACTGCTGGGTTATGATTATGATGACCATAAGAATATGATTTAAAATCAGATTTTATTAGATTTTCGGTTCGTCTTTTGGCACAACGACAATGCTCGCATGTTTTCTCTTTCCCTCTCACACGAAGCAACGCATCACCATTGCCATCGCCATTGCATATGCTAAAGATGTACTTTGATTTTACGTCCTATTTAATTTTATTATGTTCA
>JANSTV010014340.1:0-16438 GCA_027564135.1 Lestremia cinerea
CTCACTCACTCACTCACTCACTCACTCACTCACTCACTCACTCACTCACTCACTCACTCACTCACTCACTCACTCACACAGATCAAGTAATTACTTTTTAATTACTATTCGAACGGGCACACATCGCCGATCACCAGCCAAATGGTAAGAAACCAGTTGGTTGGAATCATTATTTATGTGTAATTGGTATAATCACTCCAGATGAATGATTATAGTTGCATATGCAACCAAATATACAAGCAATTTGTTCGCTTTTGAGGTAGCAACGATAATATGAAGAATAATGATCTGAAGATGTGGATGCTACTGCTGATTGCCACCGCATCATCAGTTGGCTGATGCTAGTTTTAGATGTTGTTGTTGTTGTTGTAGGTAGGTCGGTTTTCGGCGGCTTGTATGGTTGATGATGATTATGAAATTGAAACGAACGATAACCAACATACGATGGTCGATTAAGCGGGGGTGTATTAATGAGATTTCCCTATTCCTTGTTTTCCATAACAGTCGACTACCTTCGGGTTCAAATCCAAACTGTGAACATTACCCTACATATAACATAAAACTCATCACATGCAATTATCAATGCAGAATATTTCAAGATTTACAGATAAAAATTGTATTTCGCTCGAGATTTGTTTTTTTTGTCATTTGGTTGTTGATTAAGTGCATCGGTGCATCGATAGCAATTGCATAGCCGATTGGTGGGTATTGAGCTGCGGTTGACACTTGATTACCCAGGTGAGAAATTAACTGTATTGTTCATACCATTTTATTCAATTCTAATGACCAGTAATATTATGAGGCACTATTGATGCTAAAAAAAATTATTAGTGACGGTTCGGAGAGATGGTTTGAAATCGCGCACTATTTCGTGGTGAAATGATTGCAATAAAATACGATAAAAATGTGAAAGAAACAGAAGAAAAGGTAACCACTTGGCGATTGTGGGCGCATCGATTACCATTGATTGGTAATCGATATGATAAAATAATTTATGACATTTTACGAATTTTCGATTGTAATTCACCTTTTGACGCACGTTGGCTCCAACGTGATGACACCCCGCTGATCCAGAGCGGTGGATGCTCGCAAAATGTCGTAGACAAAAATCTTGTCGATGTTCTCTGCCACACTCAGATTGTTAAAATAATTCCGATGCTTTGTTTTGGAAATAATCACGACGGTCCTTCGCTTGCTTGGGGTACGTTCAAATTGACCGGATTTTGTTCGAAGCGGGAGAAAAAATCGAAGCAAATCGCTGTAATTTGTATTTCACTAAAATAGGTGCACTTGTCACTTTTCGCGAAGGAAATTTCATCGAATTCTTTCAATCATCGACCTGGCGAAAGCAGAACACCAAACGAGAAATGGTCTTCTTTTGAAAAAAAATAAACAATAAAATAGTGGACACAAAAATGTTTACGTATTCTGCTTGCTGCTTATGATTTTTGATCCGAAGAGTAACGTGCACCGCCGATGATGCTCTGGGATAGACTAACGGCGAACTGAAAATGTGATATTGGTTTATCCGTCGATATAATCACCAGCACACAACATTCAAAACTAAGCAGCGATAGCAGCAACAACCAAAGTAGCAGCAGAAAGCCCTCGTATCGAACGACCGAATGAACACACGAACAAACATACGGCACACAGAGCACGCAGACACAGTGCGACACGGGAAGGAACCATTCAGTCAGCCAGTCAGTCACCCAGCCAGCCAGCCAGCCAGCAACGGTTGAGTAAAACACAACACAGTACAGAACATCACTTAGCTGCTCTTGTACAATTGTGAATGTTGATTATTTCGGTCGGTGAAGTCGGTGATGTTTACCGGGTGTTATTGTTCGAATGGTAAAAGCTGTGACGAAGAAAGTCAAAGTTACATGTTGCTCTGTGTGTATACTTTATGCGATGTGTTATTTACTCTCTCAGTTCGAGGTTAACATATTATTATCCATTTATCCCATTGATATAACAGCGTTGTGTGCGAGCGGCGACGAATCCGGGTTTCGTTTTACCTTTATGCCTTTATTATATGTACTCACTTTATTATCACCGCTATTTTTTTTATTTCATTTTCCTTCTGTATTTTCCGCGTTTCTTCCATTTTGTTTTGTTTGCCTAGTTTTTTTATATCTTAAGCATTTTTTTTATGTTTCCACTTCATTTGGGCAATTGAAAAATTTCCTCGTTCCGTTTTGGACATTGTTCCGTTCACATTCGGTTTGAACTCATGCGTATCAAAGCGCTAGGTTGATTTCACAACGGAGGAGCTTCTAAAGAACACCTCGCAAATCGAAAAAATAACGACATCCACTATCCATGCGATGGATTTATTTTGATAAACAAGAAGAATGTTGCACGGAATTCGGGAGTGGATAATCATGAACTCACTTTTTTCGAAACGAAAGTTGCAAATATGCACTATTCCCCCCGATTCAGTGCATACAATTCACCAAAGAATGTCGAGGAGATACAATTCTTTTCGATCTTTCCCAAAATCACTATCAACCGCTGCGTCAATACCATCTCCAAGATGTCTTGCGAGCAATCAACACACACACAATCGCCAATCAGCGTTCCTACGAAGAGAACGAAAGAAAAATTTCGTCAAAAATATCTAACCAACATTTATGTTTAACATTATACACATACAAAACTAAGAACGAAGCCAAGACGAAACCGATATACAATTCGTCAACTTATATTTATTTTGCTGAAGGGTATGAAATTAAAAAAAATTGAAGCACTTGAGAGAGGGGCAGAGAGAGAGAGAAAGAGAGAGAGAGAGAGAGAGAGAGAGAGAGAGAGAGAGAGAGAGAGAGAGAGAGAGAGAAAGAGAGAGAGAAAGAAAAGAAGAAGAAAACGATGGATTTCAAGTACGGAATATTATATGAAGCCTTACAGCGAAGCCGCTGGCAACTCGAGCTTATGACGAGAAACAAATGTATAATGCGTGACGGGCATGTACGACCGAAGCTGAGCGATTGTGTGAGAATGCAAGCAATACATTAAACACGCATTGCTGAAGTGGGAAAGACATTTTACTAGAACCTTTTGGATATCATCAATTTCGAGGAACTTATATTTTTCGTTCTGAAAAATGACAGTTTTTCGATTCGATTGTCGCTACGAAAAAAAACCACTATTTTTCCGTGTTGTGTGGTTGAGGCGATTCACTCGTTCCGTTTTTGACTGAAATTTTATTAGCCGTGCTATGGTTATCGTTTTCGGCAGACCAGCATCAGCGTTAGCTGCACTCTACACAAAACAGCACCGCTCCAAGCAATACCCAAATCGAATATTTTATACGGAAAATGGCCTAAAACATTAAAAAATATCTCTACGCCCTGTTAACCCTGTGGGAGTTCGTTTACGCTTTACAATATAATTTGCATAAAAATGCCAATGGCAAATTTTACTTAACTATAACAATACAAAATAATAAATTTTCGTTGTTTTATGTATTGTTCAATGGTTTGCGTATCGTCTATGTGAATTACTGTCTGTTTTTGTGGATGTTTCTATACCCACGTTCGAGTTTGTAATTTTGAAAACATTTATGAAGAAAACCATTCAGTTTCCGCGCGAGCCGGGAATATTTGTCGTCTGAAAATGAATGTTGATAATAAATAGGATCAACCTGATTTGCTGGGCAAGTTGGCATTACTACAAATATGTTTCAAACGCATGAATCCTAATTATTAAACTCCTAAATTATGCATAGAAGCATAATGATCAGTCTCAAGTTGATTCATATAATTCTGGAAGTTCGAAAACTCTTTAATACGATTTGTCAATTGCTGTAAAGGGATGACGGTCAAGCCCTGATTCATTTCATGACAGAAAAGAAAGAATTGCCATCGCCGAGTGGCAATGTCATCTTCACTCAACAATTTTTTGCTTACCGTATACCCGAACCGAACTCGCAGCTGCTGCCGTCTGTTGACAAGTAGCCATTGCTCAGCTGAACAGCCGAGATACACACCATGAATGATTTGTCTTGCTTGCACTTGGAGACTTGGAACCGCTGGAAGCGGATCGCGGGGGACTGGGGATCTCTAACGGTCAACTTCCGGCTGGAGCTCTCTGATTATGTGTCGAACATCCCGTGGTCGACCAATTTCAGTGCACACTTGGCCGCGACAGACATTATCTTAGCAGTTCTTACTTTGACACTGTAGACCAATCATACAAAAACTAAAAAAATGAAAAAAATTGTGGCACGCTCGCAATGGTTTTGCGCGACAAAGTGATTTACGCATCTCAGTCTTATCTGAACTGATCGAACTGTTCTAAAGCAATCACACAGGTGGACAGTGACTGCTGGCTTAAAGGAGAAGAAAAGAAGGATAAATGTTTTCTTCTTTCCTGGATGTCGGTGTTTCTCGCCGCTGTTCTGTACGGGTGCTGCAGTCCTTGATTTCGTCTCTTTATTGCCAACTAGTGGGGTAACCCGCCAGATTGGCGGGGCGAAAAGAGGAAATATGTAAGGTTCACTCCTCACTTCCAATCCGTTTCTTCTCCCCTGCAGTTGATATGTGAGGTGAATTTGAGACGGTTGGTGAATTTGAGGTGTAAGGTGAATATGAGGTGTGGTCAAAGTGTCAAAAGCTATCAAAGCTTTCAAAGCTTCTAAGCTTCCTCGTGTCAGCATGATGACAGAAATATGATGACAAAAAAATGATGACAGACAAACAATCAAACAAACAGACAAACAGATAGACAGAAGGACTACGGCTTTTAATAAAGGGGGGATATACATTAGTCGTAATCAATGCGTTGGCGTGTGCTGTGACTGCTGATGCGCGGTCATCTATTGGCGAAAAAAGCTCAGGGGAACTGTGCGCTCGGTCTGAATCGATGACAGCATCATTTCTACGCAAACCTCGGAATCAAACTGACAACAATGATTCTTAGCCATTAAATACGTGACTGCTGGCAATTTCTTTTATTTTTAACATCAAATACATTTATCTCAGTGTTGTTTGCTGTTTCACATAAAATAATTTTCTTCCATTGTATTTATTATTTATTCTCTCCTTCAAATGTTTGATAGATTCAACGAATTGTACAAACTAAACTACATATTTGGTGATGGATTACAGTGCGGCACAGATTATTGTCTTGCAATAAATACTGTCTATCTCAATATCAATTCATCATCTAAAGCATCAGTCGCGTTAGCCTAAATAAAAGCTAGACATTTTGAATTTATCAATCAAAACTCCATGCGGTCTTTTGATCGATTTTTATTCTAAAGAATTCATTGTCAGCGAACAAACACTGACATGCCACTCTTAATGCACATTTCTACCGAAATTATTTTGATCTCGTTTTTTCAAACTTCGTTCATTTGCAATAAAATATTTTCGATTGAATTCTATGAAAATCACTTTTGCAATGGATTCCACGAGGAGACTGGTTGAGCAAAAACTAATTTGTCTAAAAGCTTTGAACTTTGGAGCAATCCAAAATACTTCAATCACTGATTTCTTACAGCTCACGCACAATTTTACAATAATTCATCATTCTATGCAATGAGGACTACCCTGTTGGGTAAAACAAGTGATTTCATGTTTGATTCTGGTTTTCATTTTAGCCTCACATGTCTCAGGTGCAAGTCAAAAGGCAAACATTCATTGAAAAATAAATGAATTTCATGTAACATTCGAATGCTATGAGTTCGATTCAGGGATCCCAGAGCTCACGAGCTGTTGATGCATTTCCCACGCAGCCTGTTCGCTTCGATCGAATTTCTTTCTACTGTAAAAATAATTTCAATCAAAATGTTTTTAGAAAAATTCAATATATACGGAACGGGCAGTTAGAACGCGTGAAATGCATCAGCACCTCAAGAATTCTAGCAAAAATGGCTGGCAATTTCGAATCAAAATCTAGTACTTCGTTTCCTGCATTTTTTTCATTCATTCATTCCATGGAGGCTTCACGTTTTCCCTCTTTTTTTCATTCACATTTTTGGGTCGATGACGAAATGAGACGCGACAGAATACGGAAAACTTTAACCATACAAAATACGAATAATTTTTGACGACAAAGTACGCCAAATCCAAATAGGAAAAAGAATTCAACAAAAAACAAAACAAAAGCCAAAGGTAAAGGGATGGCGATTCGACAGAGTCAAAGTCGCGAATTAAAACGGAAACTTAGAAAATGAATATCTCGAGATCAGTGAGGAGGAAAAACTGAAAGATTTATAGAATCGTAACCATAATAAAATTGCCAACAAGATACTATAGCATATTTACTTATGAAGTTAATGTGTCGTATGATTTCTCCGTATTCAAACCGTATTTTCTCGTCTTTTCTTTTGACGTATTTTATAGCGAATTATATTGTCTCATTTTTTTTGTCGCTAATAAAAGGTAATTATTCGTGTCTAATTTATTCGTATGTGGAGTCGTAGTAGGCTCTCATACTTTCAGAACATTGTTCTTCTCGATAAAATTATTGTCGGACTTTGCCGCTTCTCCTTCTTCTTTTTTGTAAATTTTGTTAAGTTTTATTTTCCATTTGTATTTCTTTTTAAAGCGCACTTACAGACAAGTTATTCTCCTAATAAATGATAAACATGCACAAATCAAATTAGGCGCTTTCTTCAATCACATTTCAAAGGATTATTTCTGAGTATGTTGCTTAGATTTCAAGTTTTTTGCAAAAAAAAACGTGTTGAAACTCAAGGCTGAGAACGAATTTTGTCATCGCAGCTGACCTCGGGTCGCAATAGCAATCAGCGAAATTGCGAAAAACCCCTAACTCACAAACGCAATCAAGGGAAATAATTCATTTTTAATAAAATATTCGAAATTCTGTTTGAGAACAATTATTTTAATTAGACCCGGGAGAGTGTAACGGTGTGACAAACCGACTGGCAACTCGACTCAAAACCATGCATGGCAAGATGTCAAACTGACTAAGTGAGTCGGATAGCTGATAGCTGCTCTTCGAAGTGTTTTTCGATGTAACATTGAAAATTGGAGCATCTTTTCACTTCCCTCAATTGTCGAGCAGATTCAACTATCCCTGGCACACCACCTTGCCCAAGTATGTCCAAAACGCTAGAAAATCAATAATTTTCGAATTAAATCAAGTGTACTGAACGACTTCTGCCAAAAAAGGACACACTTGCACACCAACTTACCCATGCCCATAATCGGAGTAGCAACAACTGCGATGATGAGGACCGTATACGGAGAAAAAATTCAACGGGCAAGGTAAGCTGTCAACGAAAAACCACCATCTTTAAAATAAGTAGACAGACCTCCGACAACTATTGAGTGAGGACCGCCAGACAACAAAAGAAAATGGTCTGTTGATGATTAGAAATGATTAGTCAATGAGAATTTTTGACGTTTTGTTCCATAGCATCCTAAAGAAATTTCGCAAGATTGCTTCGATTTACCAAACGCTGAACAGATTACTAAAGATAGAGCAGGTGTTCAATTTGATCACACTTTCTAAACGTTATTTCTGTTTGACGTTCCCTACCAAACAAAAAAACGCGTTCAGATGCACCCTACGGAACAAAAAATCGCGTTTAGACTTCTGACAGAAGCAACGTTTAGCGTTCTAAACGCTTCGCGTTTAGACGTCTGATCGATGTCTAATTCGCTTCTAAATGTGACTTGTCGATAGTGCAGATTTTCGTTTGCAGAAATGTCGATACGAATTTCAATGCGCACAATTTCAGCGAACCGCCGAAAGCATTGCGCGATAAACAGATGATTGATCATTTGACATTTCTCGGCAGATGTCAGATGTCTAAACGCGATTTTTTGTTCCGTAGGGGCAATCACGTCTAGATCTGAACGACGTCTGTTTCGTTTCGAAACACGTTTTGTCAATGATACAGACCCGGCAAATGTCGAATCAGCAACAATAATGCAGGTTCGCAATTGCGTCTGCTGAAACTGTCATATCGATTCGCATCATGACCCTGAGGCTTGGCTGGTGGAGCGAGGATGCTGGAGAGTCATGGGGCTGTGGAGCGATCAAGCTGGTGTAACGAAATGGAAATTGGGAAAACAATGGCACTAACGAGAGCGAGATGCGGTTGCAGCGGGCCAAAACGAGCCGAAAAAATCATCGCCAATTGGAAGCCATTTTTCATTAAGCAAATCGATGCGCTTTTCAACGACGGTTGTCTCGCTGCTAGCGGCTGTAGATCGGCTGCACGAACACAGGCATGACGTCATCGATTAACCGTGAGACAGCAATGGCGAATGTTGAAAGTCAACACTCGCGCAATTTTATAAAATCCAAAAAGCAAAATCGAATTGAAGACCAAAGACAAATAAAAACAATCGTTTACAAGTCCGTTCGACGGAAAATCGATAGCCTGCAGACTCACGGGACAACTAATTATAACCAAAGACATTTTTTAAGAAACGAAAATGGAAAAACGACCAAATCTGCATTACCGACGAAGCGTGCTTGGAAGCGAAATGGACGTCGTTCAGATGTCTAAACAAAATTTCGCTCAGACGTCTAAACGCGTCTTTTTTGTTCGGTAGGGGTTGCTTGGAGATTTCTGTTTTACGTCTTTTCTGTTTTTGTTCGGAGTGAGCACGAATCAGACAACTGCGTAGCTCGGATTCGCGTTCTTCGATTTATGAACGACGAGAAAGAAAACAAAAACAGACCAAAGAAAGACGTGAAAGAGAAAGATATCAGAAGTGATTTTCGTTAATAGAGGAACATTACTGAAATCAGCAAAGGTTTTTCAGCCTTTCTTAAGGTTTCTCCCAACGCGATCTGGATTTGAGTTGAGTTAATTCGATTCAGTCAATTATCTACAGATCTTAAACTAAACAGGACTTTTATGGTCTCAGAGAAGACTCGAAAATGAGAAAATTCAACGAACTCTAACCGTTGTCGATCCAACATGATACGATGAAAAAAAAAAAAAAAATAGATTTCTGTGCGAAGAAATTGGAGGAAGTCGTTGAGAGAATCGTCTGTTGATTCTTGTTCTGTTTGTCTGTTCTGTCTATTTCCTTCCGAAAGCTTGTCACTGTCATAGTCATAGTCGGCTACCTGAGCTTTAGTAAGGTATTTGCATTTAAAATAATTAATTCAATCAAGCCTAGTTTCTCATTCATAAGAATATCATAAGCGTCAAATATATGAGAACCGAATCGATGACGTGTAAATCGCATGAAATCGTGAATGTGAGTATGATTCGCGCTGAAAAAAGTAAAACGAAAAATGTACAAATGCTTGAACTCTATTTGGAGTAGGAACTAGTTTTCATATGTATATTTGTCGGTTTGCCAATACAGATCTGATTTTTTGAGCTGCTCGAATCGAGAACATGCCTTCCTCAATTCACAACCAATCAATCTACTACAGTTGCATGGATGCGAGCGGATGTTTGCTCGAATCATCATTATAATGCGTACGATTTTCAAAAACCGTTTTGTGCCAATATTTGTAAAGCATCACATGAACATTTCTACCACAGTCAATAATTACTTTATTTTTCATATTCTAATTTTAATTTAATAATATATTTTTTCCATCCATCCACCTATATATTAATATGATGCAATGATACGCATTATAAATCTCCAACGCCGTATCTCAACGGTACACTCTGTTGTACTAATTTTTACGTTAGGTGGCAATGCATCGAAAATTAGTTCGCGCAGATTTCTATTTCATACGTGAAAAGCGACCCGCGAAAAAAATCCGTTTCGTTTCGTGCGTGTGTTCTCCTATGAGAGCCAATAAACTGTTTCACGTTCCTTTGAAGGACATGCTGAGCTTGAGAAGATCAATGACACATTCGAAAACAGTTTATTGGCTCTCATAGGAGAACACACACGTAAAAAAGCGAAATATCTCAGACAGCTCGATTGATCATCGCTAACACATCTGACAATCGATTTTTTAATTTTTATTGAGTTTTACAAATTTTTGAGAAAGATAATTCCAGATTCTGTGCGCTTATTTCAAATTATCGGTTCCTGAACAGTTGTGTTAAAAATGTGAATAATTTATTTTTCTTTCAAACCATCCTACGGTTTGACTCTGATGGAAGGAATGATTCCCAAGAATCCTAATATGTAATTTGTTCTCGGCTCACTTGATCTTCATATGAACTAGCAACAGCAAGAATATACTTGTTCAAGCACATACTAACGTTGTGCCGCAAGGAACCGACCATTACAAGCACTCGAGTAACATTCGCTGGGAAGCATATAACGGAACTGCGTTCAGTAATGACGGTGATCTAGTTTTCGGGAAAATTATTAGGAGAATTACGGCAACGTGTTTTCAAGAGAGGTAAGCTTTGATAAACTAACTATGAATCAAGTAGAAGTTGAAATGAAATCATATCGACATTGAAATCAAGTCGAAAAGAATAATCTGCAAGATTTCACGATAATTTTATTTTGGCCGTTACACGAAAAGTCGTAGAAAAAAATCTTCCTCTTGAACATTCGTTTGCATTACGAGCACTGTTGGTTGCTATGTGCAACGGCTAGCACAATGTCTGTTCTCCTCGAAGCTAAGTAAAACGCGCTTGGATTAAAGTGAACTATAATTTTATCTGTTTTCTTTGGAGGATTGAGAGTGAAAGTATTGAACGGGTTTTGGTCGACGTGTTTCTCTCGGGCGATATCGGGCACTCTGTGACACTGTGCAGAGGTCAGCCGAATACAACTATATCGAAAAAAGCTTGGTAGTTGATTGCAATATCATGAACTATGTGTTGCTGGCAGTGCGCAGTTGGCTGAAGCAACATTTTTTTCAGAATCTCAGGAAATGGCAGGCAGGAAAAAAATGAAAAAAAGCGAAAAAAGATAGATACGAAGTAAGTAAAAAAGCGAATATTCATATATGAATATACGTACTATAGAACGCAAGAGGGAATTCATGCGAAAGAAACAATAAAAAAGGCGGGTGGAAAGGGATCAGCGATGAATGCAAATACTTATAGAAAACGCTTGAAACGCAAGGTAATATTACTGTTGAATGCGGTGCCGTCTCGAGCCTTAGAATTGAACCGTAGAATCCAACCCATGACGAGCATTTTGGTATTTGCCATTGGCAAAGTCTACGGGTCCACGTGTGTTCGTTAACGTTAAAGCTGTAAGTTATTCCGAATAACGAATACTTATTCGTTTTTCAGAATCCATCATATTAGAAACAGCCGAACTGTGGCAATGGGCGATGGGAATCGCATTGAAGTCGCTTGCGGCTCGATAGAAATTCCAAACATAGCGCTTATAGGTCAAACCGACCAATTGATTGTAATTCAAACATTTAATGAAAAAATAAAAGAAAACCAAATACAAAATGCAAACATGCAGAGAATCCATCAGATTTCGCGCAAACTCCAGAGGAAGGGAAAATTATCATTAGCAAATGCAACGGCATCGCAATAAAGTTCCGACGATGAAATTCATCCCTGTTTGGAACAGGGATGCCGAAGATTTTTGCTCCTGGAGAATTATTCCCGGATAATTGGTCGGAAGGAGATCAAGTGGTTTTTTTTTCGTGGTCGAAGTGGCTGTAGATATGCTATCATATCAATTGGTTGTTCACATTCATTCAATTGATTCATTCATTCAAAGAACTAAGCGAATCCTTAACTCTTTCCGCTGTTTCTCGCAGATTTTCACGATTTTTTCACCGGAGATTTTTTCGAGATCATTTGGCTTGATTTCGTATTTTTTCTCCGGTAGATTAACCGGAAGATCGGAGCAAGTTGGGCCGGCGGATGATTCCCGGAATTTCAGTTTGGCCCGCATCCATTGTGCCGAATAACAAAGCAGCGAGTTCCGACGGAGATGGATTACCAAAGAAAAGGAGGAAAGTTTCAGCACTTGCAAGAACCGAAGCTGAAAGTTCTGACGACGAAAACGCAGAAAATGATTCGGAAGAAGCAAAAACCAATAAGGATGGTTTCGTAATCAAAAAAACAATCAGTCGATGGATCCCAAATCCCAAATCAGTTGCGCATATTCGCGACAATATTGAAAAATTATCGCAATTCACATATCTCACATCACTATACATTTACCATGTCATTAATGTAAAATGCGAGTCGAATGATGAAGGCTTCTTCAAAAACGCTCAAACGACCACTCGGTGTTGTCCGAAATTTAATGAACTCACGAAAAATCAACGTCGATGGCCTCGATCTCATATGACAGTACTCAATTAATTCAGAATTTGGTGAGTCGTGCAAACACAATCGTTTTTGTGACGAGAAAAAAAGAGAAGAAGACGAGAAAGGACTTCGGAAAAATATTGTATCATATCATTTTGAATGCAGAATGGCATATAATTTACTATCTTATATTACGTCGGTGTATTGTTTTTCACATTAACAATTTTTCTATTTTTCTTTGCTCCTTATCCTTATCTGTCTCAAATGTTCTAGCAATGTTGAATGATCCAGGGTATTTCAGTTTCAGCTATTGCCGTAGCTTGTAAACAAATTAGAAGTGGAGGATTCAATTGAAACGAGTCAAAGATAGGGATGAAGAAGATCTCTTTCAAAACTCAAGTTGCATTCCTTCCCGATGGACCATGTAAAGTGGTTCAGGGGTCTCTGAAATTGCATTTGATAGTCAAGGCCACTTATTCAATACCAGAGGCTAGTCGAATACATTCTTGGAAACCACTCCACCGATTTTGCTGAAATTTGGCATAGAGCTTGGAGTTGGCCTAAGTTGATCTTAGATTGGCGGGAAAAAAAACCACCCTCCTGGGCCATCCTGGGGTGCTACGGGACATAACGTTGGTAATAGGTGCTTTCATTGCGACCACCTCGAACGAATTGTTTTTGAATACTTTTGCTCAATAGCCAAATGTTCCATCTCATCCAAACTCGCATCGACACAATCTGCACGCGCTCTTGAATCCTCGAGAGTTATTTGATATTTCAAAAACAAATAGGAAACAGTTCAGTTTGTATTTTTCTCGAATTATTTTCGAATTGTTTTCGATTTCGCACTCGTTGGTTTGTGCTGTGCAAGTGCAGTGTCACAGCATAACCGATCGCGGTGCAGCAAGTCACTTTGCACTGCTCTGAACAATAAAGCGCAACTAGTGCGGCTGATAACGGTGCTTTGTATGCGTCCACAGCGCACTACAGAAGAGCGTAGCAAGATGCGCGCGTGGATTGTGTCGATGCGGGTGCGAATGTGACGAATTATTTTGCTATTTTTCAAAAAGTATTCGAAAATAATTCGTTCGAGGTGGTCGCAATAAAAGCACCTTATGTATGTAGTCTTCATATATTCTATATATTCGACAGTTGTCATCCATTGAGTCTGGATATAGTCTTTATACATTCTATATATCTCAACTGTTGACTCTTTTGAATCTGGGAAGTTCGAGATTCTGAGCGGGAAAAAACCGCGGGATTCGTGGGTCGTGAAAAAAGTCGCGGATCGTGAAAAAAGTCACGGGTCGCGAAAACTGTCGCGAGTCGCAAAAAGTCGCGGGTCATGAAAAAATTGGCGGACCACGAAAATATGACACTCGAAATTGGATCGTTCCCTCGCGCGTGGCTGTCAACGCTGTATTGGCCGAGACATTGCTACGTGAAGGGGCGCCCTTCGACGACCAAAATCCGACAGAAGCTTCTCGAAGGTATGCCTGGTGCTTCATAAAAACTGTGAAAAAACGGACAAAATGAAAAATAACGGTCAAAATGAGAAAAAAAAATATTCCGGACTTCGTGGGTCCATGGTGTCCAGAGCCGCCCGGAAGCCGGAACGACCGGACGGGCTGTATCCGGACGGGGGACCTATTCTATACTTTGACTTCCTCATAGTTTTGACAGTGAAAAAACGGACAAAATAAAAAAAACACTACCCGGAGACCTATTCTATACTTCGATTATTGATTATCGTTATTGAATCGATATTTCGTATTTCAGTGTTTCTCATATTTTGTCTGGATTATTTTTTTCGCATTTTGTGGTTTAATATTTCGTCATTGTCTCGATTCGGATTCGACTGGCCTCTGTTTACGACAATTGAGTTTGGTTTTCTCTTTTGTGTCATCAACTGAAAACGCGAGAGATCGGGTGTGAGAATTGATTCATCTTCGAAGTTTCATTGGGTTCAACAAACTTCGAAATTTGTCAGTCGATGAAGAAGTACTATCCCGAAATTCGAATATACGAGGTATCTACGCGACGACACTGCATACTCAGAGAACAAATCTAAAAGAAATTAGTAAAATTGAACAAAACGTAGACAGCACGACAAAGCAAAGGCAAAATGTTCATTCACAACATATATCATCTGCTGAGATCAGATCAGATTCGATTTGATTTCTTTCTTTGCTAGAAAAACACGGTAGTGACGATGAAACCCTACACACTCAAACATTGGAATTTCACAATCTTTTTAAATTCAATAATCGAAAGTGCTTCGAACTATTCTCGGCAAATGGTTTCAATTTCAATGATGTGGGAAGCTTTGTTAATGCGAGTTAAGCGAGCCAATCCAGATAATTTTTCTTCCTGGAACGAGACAAATATCATGCGTCGATGGGAGCAATTGGAGCATTCATCTTACTGTCATTAAATATTCATTGAAAATTCTTGAATTTGGTGATTGAATCACATAAATCAAACCATTATATGTAATTGGAAAACTGACCAGACATTTGGTTGTCTATAATTAAATCGAATACATATCAGCTACCACACAATCGCAGCACATTCCAGTTATAAAATCGGTTTCGGTTTGCTTTTCGGTGCAAGAGGTGTTGTCCCAAAGTTTTCGGCCGACGTTTTGACAAAGAATTTGAAATTGCCTCGGAAACTACTGACTGAAATATCACATTCAATCGTGAGAGATTCAATAGCTTTATTGAACATGAACCAGAGGAAAGGAGAAGGAAAACAAAAACAAAAACAAACAAAAAAATTGTCAAAAGATTGATCAGTATGCTGTGCGATAAGCATCTTCATGTATTATGAAGCAGCAGTTCATCTTTCAATAAAGAGAACTTTCTACTAAAATGACCACAACACGAACAGTAAAAGCATCAACATTGATTCCTGGTCAACATGGGCACTTGGGTAGATCGATTTTTTTTCGAGTGGAACAGAGCTAAATCGCGTGAAAATGACATTTCAAAATGTTTTCACCATGTTCATTATCATCGTTCTGCTGTCGATTTGCCTTCGATTTGGCTTGAAAATTTGAGCAAAATTCCTGCGTCAACTGGCGGTGGATTGCCTTGAGTTCGTTGTCAATGGCGTGTAATTTCTAAATCATCAGTGAATGAATTGTTTGGATGTTGTTTCGCGGTGAATAAATTGAAGAAGAATTGTATCAACATTGGAGCTTCATCATGAGTCCCAAGACAGCCGCGATATTCGACGTGAACATGGTGGAAACATTTTTAAATGTCATTTTCTCGCGAATTAGCTCTGTTCCACTCGAAAAAAAAATCGATCGACCCTATTGGGCAAGGCATCAATATAGTTAATAAGCTATCATTGCACGTCTCAAGGGATTTCAGTGGGTGACTCCATTTAACCGGTTGCTGGCGGTTAGCACCCGGTGGCTTCAATGAGAAATGAATGAATTCGTACAAATTGTGTTGTGTTGTGTTGTGTTGTGTTGTATTTTTAGTGCTGGTGCTTGCTCGTGGTATGAATTTATCTGTTCTTTCACACACCTCTAGTGTGCATGGTCAGCCGGAAGCTATATGCGCGGATGACGATGCAGAGGCATACATGGGGTACGCGAGCCAAATTTCGAAGATCTAGACGTCGAAAAGTGGTTTGATTTCTTTATCTTCGGTACGTAGTGGTTGTGATTTTACCCATTTGTATTCGATCTTTAATAATCGTCGTTTCATGGGGAGAAAAAGAGCAAATGCGAGGAATTTGAATTTGCGCAATAATATCCTCTACACCAATAGGACTTTTGATTCGACTTACTAGATCATATTCAAGGAGCTACTTATAAATGTATCATATATGTATTATACATTAAGAAGTCGCTACCAGGGCTGCCAAAATAAGCCTCCTCCTCTGCGATTTTTTTTTGTCCTCCTCGCCTGGTCCTCCTTCTTAGTAATTTTGAAAAACTCACTGGATTTCCTCTTCTGACAGCCCTGGTAGCTACTTGAGTATGTTTCAGTAAGCCGAATCTGGCCTAATGTAATAATTCAAGAAACACCCACATCCTGGAGATCTATCGGCTTGTGCGTATTCACGAATGGTGTTTGTAATTGTACAATATGTTCATTATTATGTACTGTATGCTTACATCCTCATCATTTAAATGTTGATACCTACGCCTTTGAGATATGCGATTTACATAAATACAGTATTTTTTAAGTGCAGAGATCGGTCAATTCAACACAAAGTTCAGATGCGCGAACATGATATTTCGGTTTTCTTACGATATAGAACGAATATGAGTGC
>JANSTV010014451.1:0-30517 GCA_027564135.1 Lestremia cinerea
CACGCTAGCACTCAGTGAGTGTCGATTTTGTTTGTTTTATTTCATTTCAAAATTTTTGATTTTGTTTTTATTTGATTTTCATCGTTCGAGTCTTTTTCAACCAAACGAGAAAAAAAGAAGAAACGAAAAAAAGAGAAATTCTATACATTTGGCTTGATTCATTCAAAAACAAAAACAAAACACGCCTATTTTTCGTAGACGAAACTTAGGACGAACACAGCAGACGCAAGTAATTTCATGTGATTTTTCTTTTTTCCTCTCGAAATTCGATGCAACAAACAGGTCATCATTGGGCGACACAACCCAATCACATTGTCTATCGCGCAGCAACGGTTACATGGATCATCCCACGCATCCGCAACACGGCACCATATCTCCAATATCACAGCTCACGCAGCTATCGCATACCCATCCCACACGTACGCCGATCACTCGGACGGGAGTCCTCTGTTGTCCTTCTCTGAGGTGACCAACACACTATTAAACCAATAGCAATCAAACGACCAACTGCCGGTCTCGTGCGGCCCATTCGGAACCATCACCATCGACCAACTAAGTAATTTCTGTGTGCAATTTTCCTAATTTATATGTTTTTCGCGCCGCCATTTTCTTCTGAAGAAAATCCCGGTTTGGTTTCAACCGGCAATTGTTCGCCGCCCAACCCCAAACGGAAGCGTAGGAACCCTGATCCTGCATCACCAGTTGATCACTCTCACGATTCCTACGCTTCCCTCTGCAGAAGGCGCGGTCGCTTTGTTCATCCACAAATTATGATTTTTCTGTGATAAAATCCGCTTTCGACAAAGAAAATGCCAAGCACCGGCGTCTGGGAGCCGCGAACGGTGTTTTTCCTCCGGAATAAAATCGATTGAAAGGAAGGCGTTCGTCAATTGTTTTTCTGGTGCGAATGGTGATGAGAGCGATGTTGTGCGAACAATGCGAGAATGAATTAATACAAATAAAAGAAGAAAAAAATGAAAAAATAAAATGAAAATTTGCCTAAAACATTTCATCGCACAATCCAATTTGAAAGGCATGAATTTTTCGAAAAAAAAAATCAAATATGTTTTGTCCTTAATGTTTTCTAGTCTCTTCAACATAATTATTATAAAGAAACAAACAAATAAGTAAAGCAATTAATTAATCAAATTAAATTTATAAAAAAAAGGAAAAAACGTCGGAGCAACGGTTGATGAGTTCAGTGCTTCGGACTGGCCACTGAGCAGCACAACTACAATTTCCATTGAATTGCTTTGGGGCCAGTTGCAGTTCGACACTCATCTCCGGGTCACTTTCGCGAATCCCAGTGGAGGAATTGTATAAAATGAAAAAAACTGTCAAATGCATAAACTGAAAGTGAATCCAAAACAGAAGATAAACAAAGAAAACCCGGAAAATCTAACATAAAATTCTATGAAAATCTTCGAATTAGGTGCATATTTTCTAAGAAATTGTTCAGTTTTTTGTGTAAATGAAGAATCGCTGCAGAAATTGGATTGGGGGAATTCGGAACGGATTCGATTTGTCTTCGGATTCGAGCGAATTCGCTGAGGGAGGGGGACGGATGGGAGACGGCAACTGGATTGTCGATTGGGAATGATTTCGACGCATTGAATCGAAGTTACCCGAATTCGAGCTGCAACGCATTAATTTTAAGTTTGTAAAATTCATTTCATGTGAATGTGCAAATGTCCTGTAATTTAGAATAACTTAATTTAATTTATCATAATTGAATCTAGTTTATTATTTATACAAAAAAAATAAAGTAATGAAAATAAAATTCAATGAACCATCAAACAAATGAACTAAGAAAAATTCATCACAAATTATTAAATTAATTTTATTCCAAACAAACATTGAAATGAAAAATTGATATTCAAAATAAAATTTAGAATGAATTATAATGAAAATTGAGGAGAGTTGTTTATTTTCGCCTTTTTGGTGTTGTTTTCAGGGGACCTTGCCTCTCTCGCCTGGCGTCTGATGGGTGGCATCTCGCCGATTGCCAGCCTAAGCTTCGCTCATCTGAGATTTGGTTCACGATTTGCACGAGATCGGTATTAGGCTTGTTCCGCGAGTTCAATTGGATAGCGTTCTTGTGAGGCTAGAAGTCGATGATGGGCTTATTGGTGTAACACTCGGCCAAATAGCCCTCATCCACAATGATTAACGACTGTATTCCAGCGATAGACAGCTGATCGTCCACGGCTTTCTAAACTGGTTGCTGACTCGAATGCGCGAAGCTCCATACTGTTCTAGCCTTCCAAAACGTTTGCACGAGTTCAAAATAGATGACGCTAATTTCAACATCGACGCTGAAGTCCAACATTGTCGTCAAATCAAATCATTAACCACTCGCTCTGCAATTTCCAATCGCGTGTCGTCAATTTTCTACCCAAACGAGTGACTGCGAAGCTCATCTAAACGAAAATAAAAGAAAAATAAAGAAAGTGGACCACTCTAATGAATGAACAATCTCGTGACAGCAACACGCAGCTTCATTGAACGCACCCATCCGTTCGACTTTTGCGAAGCGGATTGTTTTGATTGCCGGCTGACGCAAAACCAAACAAATTACACAAGAATTGTTCATCAAATCCGCGAAGGACAGTCGATTGTATTCCTTCGAAATGGAAACAAACGAGCAAACGGCTTCGGTGGACGATTCACAGGCCAACGAAAATGAGGCGAGGAAGAGTACCGACGCGACGAAAGCTATCGATGCCGATGAACTGGAAATGGAAAAGCAAATGGACCGGGTCGATAGTTCCGAAGAGTTTCTAATAAATTCCAAAGCGCGACTGCTGGACTATGAGAAACACATGTTCCTGGATATCCTCGACAGCGATGGGATTGTCATTTGTGCGAAGTGAGTGGCAAAAACCGGAGGAGTGGGGCCCATCGAAATAATCAAACCCATTTGCAAAATCTTCTTGCAGAGGCGTCAGCTACGAACGCGTTGTGCTGAACTTGCTGAAGGTGCACTGCGATCCGGCCAATTTGATAATCGTCCTGAACAGTTCGGATTACGAAGAGCGATACTACCGGCGCCACTTGGATCCAAAGCACGTCCGCGACACGTCGACCAACGGCAATGACCGTGAGATGATCTACTTGCTGGGCGGCATCCACTTCATTTCCACGCAGATTCTGGTGGTGGACTTGCTGAAAAAGCGTATTCCGATCGATCTCATCACCGGCATCGTCGTGCTGCGTGCTCACGAGGTCATCGAATCGTGTCAAGAGGCGTTCGCGTTGCGCATCTACCGGCAGACCAACAAAACAGGCTTCGTCAAGGCGTTCACCAGCTGTGCCGAAGAGTTCACCTACGGCTATGGCCACATCGAGAAGGTGATGCGGAACCTGTTTGTCAAGGAGCTGTTCATTTGGCCACGGTTCCACATGTACATTCAGAAGTCACTCAAGCAATTCGAACCGACCATGATCGAACTCAACATACCGATGACGGAACGCATGCGCAACATTCAGCGCAATCTCCTAGAAATCATGAACTTCCTCGTCAAAGAAGTGAAACGCATGAATCGCTTCGTCGATATGGAGGAGGTAACCGTTGAAAACTGCGTTACGAAGCGTTTCCACAAGATCCTTCAGTCGCAATTGGATTGCGTGTGGCATCAACTCAACTCCCAGACCAAATTGCTGATCTCCGATTTGAAAGTCTTGCGCAGTTTGGTTTTGTAAGTAATGACGAATCGAGTGTGTGGCTCTCAATTCAATGTAATTTTCTCCACAGCTCACTCATCAATAACGACGCCGTGTCCTTCTACGCGACCATGAAGCGTTATCGCACGCAGGAGTATGCGATGAACAATTCCGGTTGGATTCTGTCCGACGCGGCCGAGCAGGTGTTTGGCGAATCACGCAAACGCGTCTACAACTCCAAGGACGGTTCGATCATGATTCTTTGTCGCCTCGAAGCCAAGCCAAAAACCTCAAATCGTCTCATTTGCAGAATTCGAACCGGAAAACTCCCCAAAGTGGGAGTACCTCTCTGACATTCTGCGCGTTGAGATCCCAGCTGATGTGCGCAAGTGCATCGCTGCCAATCCGAAATCAGCGAACAAGTCGATTGTCGTGCTGATTCTGTGCCAGGACTCGAGAACGTGCTATGAGCTGAATCAGTATTTGACGCAGGGCGGAGAGCGGTATTTGCTGTTCAACGCGATGAAAAACGATGTACCCGTCAAGAAGCTGTCCGAGGCATACAAGCAGATTAAAGAGAGCGACATCAGCAGCATCAATTTGCAAACAACTGTGGCGGTGGCAATGACTTTGCCGAAACCGTCTAGTTCGAGAACGGCGATACCATCTTCATCTAAAGTGAGCAAGGCGAAAGCATCCTCGACTTCGACGATCGAATCGATTTTGAAAAAGAAGAAGAATCAGATTGAAGACGATGAAATGACCAAGAAAGACGAGGACGTAGAAGGTGACGTCGCCACGGTACAACAGGACGAGTTGTCGGCCTTGACTGCTGATGATGCGCCCGGTATGTTCACTAAGGCCGAGACTCATTACAGGATCGCACTTCATCCCGTTCTCTCCAATCACTCGCAGATTTCAGCTTCTATCGGCAGTCATACGTATTGACTTTGTGTGAATCCGAAGAGACCGAGCCGTCTGGCGGTGCTGATGAATCCTTCGACCCCTCGAACCTATCCACCGGTCGCTTCGAGTCATTCGCCGAGCTGGAGAACCTCGACATCACACAAATCATTCAAAATCACAACAGGCCAATCGTCTGCATTCAAACATTCCGAAGCGGCGACGATGGGCCGATGTCATTGCCCAACACGTTGCAGGACGTCCAGCCTCAGTACCTCGTGATGTATCACATCAACGTGGCAGCCATCCGCCAGATCGAAGTGTTCGAAGCACAGCAGAGTCGAGTGGCAGCCAACCGCCTGAAGGTGTTTTTCCTGACGCATCTGGGCAACGTTGAAGAGCAGTGCTATTTGACGAATCTGCGACGTGAAAAGCAGGCCTTCGAATTGCTCATCGATACGAAAAAAGTAAGTCCGCTACGTCTGGGTTGATCTGGTTCGTCATTCTGATCGCATCTATTCCAGACCATGGTCGTGCCCGAGTACCAGGACGGCAAGGCAGATGAATCCGTGTTTGCGTTGCAACGCGAGGAGGCGGCTGGCAGTAACTCACGTCAAGCTGGTGGTCAGCAACAGATTGTCGAAGGCGTCACACCGAAAATTGTTGTGGACATTCGGGAGTTCCGTTCGGATTTGCCTTGTCTGATACATCGTCGGGGCATCGAAGTGGTGCCCATGACAATCACGGTTAGTTCATTCGCAGCACCCCGGTGACGTGGCCTCATGCGTTACTTTACAGATCGGTGATTACATCCTCACGCCGGACATATGCGTTGAACGCAAGTCGATATCGGATTTGATTGGATCGCTCAACTCCGGCCGCTTGTACACGCAGTGCATCCAAATGACGCGTTTCTACAAAAAGGCCATCCTCTTGATTGAGTTTGACCAGAATAAGCCATTCCATCTGCAGGGTCACTACATCATTTCCGGCGAGACATCCATTTCCAATATTGATATCACGCAGAAGCTCCAACTGCTGACCATTCACTTCCCGAAGCTAAAGCTGGTGTGGTCGCCGAGCCCGTATGCGACTGCGCAACTCTTCGGTGAACTGAAACAGGGTAAGCTCGAGCCAGATGCTACTCAAGCGGCTGCCGTTGGTTCGGATGACTCCGTCAAGGAGCTGGACAACATTATCGATCGCCTCAATACAAACATTCACGACTTTCTGCTGAAGTTGCCGGGCATCAACACGCGGAATGTGACCAAAATCATGGCGAAGGTGCGCAATTTGCGAGAACTGATCAAAATGGATGAGGTGAGTGTTTGGGCTGTCAGAACGGGCTTAATTCATTCGAGGTGTCTTTTCTTCTAGAAACAACTGGCTGAGCTGCTGAGCAGCGACGCGAATGCCAAAATGCTGCACGAAATCCTTCACGTAACGCACAAGCCCGTCGAGGAGGGTGCCGCCGACAAACAGTTCATGTCAAAGTTCAAACGAAGAGGACGGCGATTCTGAAATGATTTTTCTATCAATTTTTTCTGCTTTATTTCGTTCAACAAAAATTTCTAAAATAAATCCTTTTTTCCAAAATACAATTCAAAGTCAAATCAAACAATCTTCCATGCCTCCTCAAAAGCGCTGCAGATTTTAGTGGCTGCCAGTGCCGCAGAAAGTGGGTAACTGCTGATGGAGAAAGCCCCCTCGGAGTAGTCAATGTTCACGTTACCATGAGCGAAGGCGCCAATGACCAAGGCAACAGGTTCCTCTTCCTTCGGCACGAGCTCCCTCGGATGTTCCATCAGCTTGCCCGTGAAAGACATGACGAACTTCTTGCAGCCGACCGGCAGATGGTCAGTCACGGGATTCTTAATGACTTTCATCAGTTTCATCGTCGAGTCCGCGGCCCGAACGCTCATTTTGTGCAGCAATTGAACTGGAAAGAATCACGAAAGTTGATGGAATTCCTCTCTCCTTCCCTTCTACGTCACTCACCCATTAAACCGCCGAAACGTTTGAAAGTTCTCGGAATTCGACATTGTGGATTGATCTCGATCAGAACGTTCTTCTGTGTGTGAATGTAAACCTGCAGCAGTCCAGCTCTATTCAACGGTGAATCGAAGAGCATCAACAGTGTCTGATGGGTGATGTCCGGTCGACATGCCCCCGGATCTTTGTTATTTCGTCGCATAATGTTGATGTGATCGTCGCAGTTCAGCAATTCGAAAGAGTTGCCCACCTAAAATTAAGCAGGAACCATCATAATCGGCTCATTGGCCAACTTCAACTGCAACTTACCTTCACCGTTTCCAGCTGCGCGCCCTCCAAAACCACAATCAATCGCTTCTCGTGCGCTCGCACATGGCTTGTTGCCAGGAATTTCGCCGGCAAACTGAACTCATTCGTGTCTTTGTTTTCAACTTCGAATTGGCGTTTCTTTCCCATTGCTTTAGTTTTCTTTAGCACGTTTTTCGTCTACTCGCCACTTTTGTATACAAATATTGAAGAATGTTCGAAATGTCAAAGCCACATGGCGATGCAGAGTGAAGTTGCAGCAGAAGCGTCCGGTGGATGCCTTCAATAACCATTGAGATTCGAGTTGGTGATCAATCGGCGGCTGTGTGTTAATGACCTCCATTCGAGGTTATCGGGACGGTTGGGTGCTTGACTGGCTGGTAATTGAAAAAAATCGACAAATCACACCCAGCATGCATTTCCAATTTCTCATCTTTCTCTCTCGCTCGTTCGTTTCGAGCTTCTGATGTCGTCCAAACGGCAACTCTTCGCCTCAGGCATATGAAGAGGTCAATGAGGATGACTTGTCGATGGAAAGGTCATCTCGTCATCATCTCCACCCCAGCAACCGCTCCAAAAGAAAAATGCCATCCATTCGCTATCTTTACGTAATTACAATGATTTATTCCATGATTTTACTTTGATTTTTACAAGAATTGTTACTTTTGTGCCAAAATAGCAAAAATATCTTCCGGCCTCCTCTCCGCCCTTTCCTATTTTTTGCGCAGGTCTCCGCCTGGCCGGTTCACCTCTCAATCGCAATAACGATTTGTTCTCTGCGAAAAAAAACTCCTAAGATTTACCAAAAAAATATGCTTTTTCGATTAAAATTCTTACTCCTAACGACTACGGCGGCTACTTATTCGCTAATTATTATCTACGCGGCGTTTCACATGCTGGCTTCCCAGCCTCATCGTCCCTTTTGGTTGCTCTCTCGTCGGACAATTAATCCGTTTGTTTTTGTTCGAAAGGAATTCCTCCGCAATCGGAAGAGAATCGTCAACGCTTGAGCCTTCGGTCAATAAAAATCTAGCAGTGAATGTGTTGAACACGAATGGCCGTGCGATGCGATGTGTGCGTTTTACAGAAAAAAGTATGCCTTCGTCGAGCCGACCGTTCAGGCTCAAAACGCCAGCCGACAACATTATTCCGCATTCGAGTCTCATGCTGCACCGCTCGCCAGTTTCAAGCGGCCACCAAAATCGAAACAACACTCAATCCATTTCAAAACAACATAAATGTTGTACTTTCCGGCGAAGAAGAAGAAATTGAGAAAGTTCTTGCGGTTTTTCCTCAAACAAAAAATCGAGAAAAGTGCGGCATCGCAGACAGCATAAACAACGATCGATTTGTATATTTTGGTGCCGTCACTGTGAGCCGCTCGCTCTGAAGCCCCATTCCCATTGAATGCTCGATGCACCGCAGTTCGATGCCCATCAATTCGACGCGTCTTGTTTGAATAACAACACTTCCGTTGTTTGGTCGAAAATCGTCTGCGCCCGAATCGAATTATGAAATCGTGATGTTGTTATGGCAATGGCTGTGTCGGAATCATTCGATTCGATGGCACTGTTAATGGATGTCAAGCGAGAAGTGACACTTCAGTTAATTGAATGCACTGCAATGCAACGAATGGGGGATGCCACTTGAGCGTTCAACATTTCAACTCGTCGAGAGAAATGTAATTTGCGGTGGTTCGTTTCTGGCTTTGCAATGGCGTGGGCGATGTCACATCGGACCGAAATGAATGCGAGTGGCGAAGTAAAAACGGACGTGTTTTTAGAAATCTGCCGAAAATTCCAGAAACGAGAAAATAAATTGAAATTCCCATGATTGAGCGGTGGGAGTGGTGGAACGTCTCAACCACAATTTCCATTCGCAATAAATTTCAATTTATTCATTCAATTGTCAACGGCGATCGCGGACGGCGAATAGAGTGAATGCGTAAAATGGATGATGGATTCATTAAAATATACGACTAATTCCGAGGCGTTGATCACATTATCACATCATGTGATTCAATGCATTCCGGTTGACAGCCACAACAAACATTCCTCACATAGCCGAGCCACTTGTGAACGGTTGGCGGCTCTGTCGGAGCGCACGACACATTGCGGTGCAGACGAGAGGCAATGAGAGATCTCTTGCGGTCTTGAATGATTCGCCTTCAACAGCATCAAACTAATGCTCGTCTTAATTTATCGTTGCGGTCGCCTGGTGAATACACCCTTTCATTCGCCATGCTTTGTTGTCTGATGCTGCTTATGTCCCGTCATTCGCACCAGATGATGCGGGTCCAGATCACATTTCAGTAAATCTCTCACATCGCATCCATTCGCTACGAGAATTGAATTGTCCCAATCGAATCGATTGAAATTGTTTCACTTTTTATTTCAGCATATTTTTTACTCGTCTAAATTGAATGTGATTAAAGTGCATTGAACGGGTCGCCATGAAAATTTGTCAGTCAGAAGCAGTGCGTGTGAACTCGTAACACTCTTACGCACAGCACATTACACATTACACATTACCCGCCTTTGGCAATCCCTTTCATGACCCCGTGTCGTCAAGTTGATATCGCCCACCCCACTTCACCCCAACCCATCTCTCAATAATTACAACAACGAAACAAAAAAAAAACAATTAATTAAAAATTAACACTAATTTAGTCTTTGGTTACAACATGCATGACCTCCGCGCTTCCCCCGTCGTTTGAAAAATTTGTGTCTTTGTTTGAGTTTTGCATCAATTTGTGTGCTGACTTTGGTCGGTCATTGTCTTGACCGATTTGTGAAGAAGCGAGCAATTTGCAATTTGTGCTTTTTAAAAATCACGTGACGCAACTCGGCGTTCCACCTCATTCGGCCAGCGTCACTCAACAATTCCATCTCCGTCCAATATCGTATACTCCACTCCAGTCAGTCTCGCTGGAATTGCCGAATGCCCTCTCGAATGCGCACGAGAATCCACAACAAAATTTACTCCAAAAATGATTCGCGATAAAAACTCGTGTTGCTTCGTGGAAATGGCACCAAATCAGTAAATTCGTGAATGTTCATGTGACGGTTGTGTGTGAAAATTGAAATGCCATGGAAAAGTTCGCTTGAAGCGCGCGTGCGTAATGGCGCAAGCCTCTTGCGAGAATTTGGGAAATCGCTAAACGATGAGATCATGGTAAATCCGGTAGATTTCCGGAACCGATCGTCCGGAAAACTTGGAAGGAATTTGTTCGATTCTTTTTTTTTGTTTTGTTTCTTTTGTTCACACTCGCACTTGCGCACTACACGAATAAAACAGTCACTGTTTGCGCCACCGCTAATGGTCATTGTCGTTGCTCTCGTCCAAATTCCGGTCCCAATTGAATTCCGTAACGCCAGAGCGATGAGCCAAATTGCCCAAATTGTTGAAACGCTCTTCGAAATTTTGATCTTTGGCTTTGAGTCGTTCGAATCTTTGGAATAGCAGCTTTTTGGCGAATTCGTACAAATCGATGTCGAGCGCATTCAGCTCGGTGATTCGACGCACTTGATCTGGCCGCAGTTGGCTGAGTGTGTTGCTCGACACGGTGGCGTTGTGCTGCTCGAATGGGATGGCGAAGCGCAAATTGAATGTCTCCTCGAAGACGTACTGTGAGATCTGAAAAGAGAGAGAAAGAGAGAGCATGAGTCTTTCGCCTGTTCCATCACCCTCGCGGCGAGACATACCTTCTGGAATTCGGTCAATCCAAAATAGGACATTGCGGCGAGATTTCGCTTTGCACTCGCCAACATGATGCTGTCGCGTTCGTGCGGCGAATTCGCAGACTTGTTGTAGCATCCGACCAACGCTAGATCGGACATCATACGAGTTTGTCGGTTGGTCGCCAGATTGCTGTCGCATCGCATGAAATCGTCCAAACGCACTCCCAGCCAGTTGTCGCCTGAAAAATGGTTCCAGTTTTGATTTTCTGCTCAACTCCGTTCTGCGTTCTCCGTTGGACATACCTGCGTAGCAAGGCGGTAGCTCTTGCGCTGACGCCTGCCGTCCAAGACACCAATGGCGAGCTGTCTTCCAAGTTGCTCCGCGCTGCACGTGACGGAATTCCGACAAATACCGCACGATCGGTTGCCGCAACAGCGTTATGTAGAAATATCGCCGTTTGGCCGTTTCACCCTCGTTCTTATCCAGCTCCTGGTCCACGCAGCTAGTCAACTCCGTCCAGTCTGCGTGCAGGCCGCATTTCCAGCCCGTCGAGTATCGCGAGAAAAGCCAATTCTCGTTGCGATGCGTGCGGAAGCAATAGCATCGTTTGCGTTTGCGCTGGCACTCACACGGTCGCTGAAATGGAAAGTGATAGTAAGCGATGGCCAAGGAGGGGTTTTTGAGCGCGAACAATACCTTTAGATCCAGGTCCAGCACTAAATGCTTGCCGAAGGAGGTGCCGCCAGTCTTCTGGATGTGCAGAAACACCATGACGTCGTGGGCGTCCATGTCGAATTGGAAGTCCTCGTTCAGTACCTCCTCGTAGCTCAGTCCTGGATTCGCGTTGAGTGCATTCTGTTGGATCGGCTTACCAAAATTACTCTGGAATGGATTTGTGAATCCAAGGTCGGAGGTCATCACAGTCTCGCGTTTTGTAAGGGCGCACACCTGCAGGAGAACGGTGGTTATGTGGGGTTGGATGACGCTTGCATTGCGAAGGAAGCTTACCTGATCCGGACAGAAGTAGCCAAAGCCGATGATGCCGGCCACAGCCAGCATCAAACAAATGAGCACAATCGATCGCAGACGAGGTCTGGGCTCCATTTTTTTAATTTCATAAATGCCGCTGGGCAACAAAAGGGCGAAATCACTGTCCACTTGCACTTCGACACTTTTCCGCATATCCAACGGCTTGGATAGACTGCACTGTTGACAGTTCGTTTCGGTGATTTTCATCACTCGTCACCGTTTTCCACCGCTCGCTTGCTCGTCTTGTCGTTGGCGATGCACCACACTGGCCTCTCGCTAAAATTGGATTTGACCGAAAAGAAATGCCATTCGCCTCATTCGTAAACGGAATACCAGCGTTTTTGCCACTGGGTGAACGGAATTCCGTTCCGTTTGGTCCCGCGAGTCGAACTCAGTCGACAGAGATGTATTTATTCGTTCACCAATTCGTTAACTTTTGTTTGATTTCCAATCAGTGTCCTCAGCGCACACACACTTGCGTTATTTTTAGCTGCGTTTTTGCATTGTTCGCCTTTCGAATTCTCTTTTTTGCCAATTGCATTTCAATGTTGCGCAATTGAATTCATCGATTTCAAAGGCGATATGCCGATTTCTTGAGGAAATTGTCGTAAGCAACTCTGTCGTGCGACTCACAAAAACACAAAAACACAAATTGAAAATAATATTTGCTTTTTGACAGGCAGACGTCTGCCCCGAAAACGTCAAGCATCGTTCATGGCCTGAACAGAAATGCGCGACTCAGCGTTCGATTGTTCGCTCGCAAGTGACACAAGCGGCAGTGTTGCCGCACTGAAACCGATTCTCGATGGCTCGCACAATTCGAACGTTGCACGTCGGTTCGTTGAGAGTCGTCGTTGTTCGACTCGGATTTTTCTTTGTTTTTCCAATCAAACTTCGGAGAGGAACCAGATTCCCATCGCGATCCGATCGTTTTTCTTTGAATTTTTGCTTTAACCGGAATTTGACAAACGTTGTTCGTTTTCCGTTTCGTTCAAATTCGACGAACGCTTTCCGAATTCGTTAGCATTCTTGTGGATTTGATTGACCAGCGAGGTGGTTTGTGGACGCCGGATGCGTGGCATCGCAAATGCACCGATGAATGTCGAACGAATCAAACGACGAGACAAGATTTTCAATTAATCGGCATTCGCAACGGAGCCGAACCACGCACCCACAGCGGCTGATGCCTTGCCGTGCAGCGTTGCTTCCATGCTGATTGAATAATTGATTAAAATTCACATCACACACGGACGTAGTGACATCGGCGACGTTCGATTGCCGCAATCACAAGAGCGGATGCAGAAAATTTCGGTCGTTTTGTGACTTTGATTTTTTGAATGGAATTCGACTGAGATTTTGCTCGAGTTGATTCGACGAAAACAACTTCAATGACTGTGATTGATGTTGCGAACATTCGCTTGGACAAATTTGCGGCCAGCGACAGCGGGTCACCGGAATATTTAAGAAGTTGGTTTTTTCTTTGCGAAGATCGTTATTCGTGTTTCGTCGGGCACGAAGCTGCGTAGAGCAGGCAAATTCCTGGAGAGGACTGTGCTACGTTCGTCTCACATGATAAATATTTGGTCTCTTCATGAACACAGGCTGCCTCGGAGCAAAGACTCGGCAAAACCCTGTGCTACTGGTTCGAAATTACCCTACTATTTAAAGACAGATGGCGCTTGATAGAGTGGAGACGCCTGTTCAAGTGGAGGCTACCCAATCGAACTAAAACCCCAACTTTCGTGCATAAAAAATTGAGTATTTATTTCAGTTTGAGTCATCAACGTGTCATCCATTCAATTTCGATAGCAACTGCTAAAAGATTGCATTCTCGATGACCCACTGCGTGTAGGATTCAACTCGAGTGTAAATGCCTGGGTGATTGGCCTCTCCACACCGCACACCCCAAGAAACGATGCCAACGACGACCCAACGTTTGTTCGGCAACTGCACCAACAGCGGTCCGCCCGAGTCCCCCTTGAACGCAATCGAAAACATCCATTAGCCACGACAACATCTCCGAACGTCCAAAACTCACCTGACACGAATCGCGACCACCTTCGGCCGCTCCAGCGCACACAACGCTGTCACTGATGCGTTGCACAAAAGCCCGTTCGCAACTGCGTCGCGTCCAAATCGGAATCGAAACTTCCATCAGAACATCCGAAGTCGGTCCGCCGAAGAACTGTGTGCCCCAGCCAGTGACGATGCCCATGTAACCCTCCCACGACTCCCCAGCCGGTGGCATGCAGACAGGCCAAATGTAAGAGTTGAAAATCGTCGCTTTGTGCAATCGCAGCACGGCAATGTCGTTCTCATAGGTTGTCGCATCGAAGTCGACGTGCTTCCGAATGTCCGTCACGCGGAAATCACGAGCACGCGTTTCGTTGTACGACTTGAAATCGTACTCGCCAAGCCGGACGAACACCTCATCAGGACGGAGTCCTTCAACGCACTGCAAGGGAATGGAGGCGATGAAACTGGAGGTGGTCGAAAAAAAGAAGGAAGCGGACACTCACATGAGCAGCCGTCAGGACATGGCGGTCCGTGACAAGCACACCGCCACAGTAGGAATTTGGATTGCCTCTCCGTAATAGGGCTCCCATCCAAGGCCACTCTGCCGGATCGGCCGGACGTCCCCCGGTTATTTTCGGAATAGATCGCGTTGTCACACCGCAGCCTCGCTCCTCTGATCGCAACACTGGCTCCTCGGCAGCATCACCATCCGATCGATTCCATACTGGCGGTTGATCATCACCAGTTTGCGGCAGTCCAACCACCGATGGGCCTGCTTTTTCAGAGATCTCATCCGGACAACAAACGCCAATCGCTCTGTCGATGGAATCGCTCAGAATCTCAGTTTAAACACGGACGACTCTACTTACGACCGTTCAATGATGCAGAAATAGTCCAAAAACCGCCAGAAATTCTGTTTAAACTCGGCCAACACGCAGTGCTGAATGTGCTTGCAGTGACCGTCAGTGCCCACAGGCGTTTTACATGCTTGGTAGTTGCGGTTGCTCTGCCGACAAAACGTTGATCAAAATGAGCCCCCGAAAAGCCACTACCTTGAACTTACCACCGTCGACGAGATGAATCGCTTGCTTCGTTCCAGGTTCGTCGTGGCCGCCGCTGAGTAAGCCGCACTCAAACTCACCCAAAGGGTTACAAACCAAACCAATTTCATAATTTCACTTTGAATACCGCTCGCTGAGCCTTCTCAATTGCAAATGATTTCTCGAGCATCCCAAATGGGTCAATGGGAGGCTTATCGCCTGAATGATTTTCAAACTCGCCAAAATCACAGACTCGCCAGGGTGGCATTTGGACCGGTCAGTTCACCGTACGGCAATCTCATTCAAGCACAAGGCAGGACCCAGAGAATGCCACCCTGAGCAGTGCATCGCCGATACGGACGGCCGACCTACTTCCTTTCAGACGATCGCTCAAAAATACATTCGGCGATAACACCGCCGAAAATGGCAGTCGCTGAAATGTCGCTTCGAGGCGATAACGAAAAGAGAAATGCCTCGGCCTTGAACGGATGTTTTGACGAGCGAGTTAGGCGATTCATGGATGAGCCTCGTCTTCGGGACATCATCGCACTGGTCGAGGGCTACATCATCGCGAGGTGTCCACCATCAGGTGATATCAATCGTTCCAGTCATATCAAATCCAGTTTTTTGGTCATGTCCCAAATCCCAAGACTGAAGTCGATGCCATTCCGCTCGGAGCCTTCAGCCCACAACACCACACCATTCACGACTGCCATCGTCCAACCCGCTCGCCCGAAATATTCTGAAAGAGACATCAATTACGTGGATCACATTTCCTCAACCGCATCGCCAGCAAAACGTATGAAACAGGTTTGCTGGGTCGGTCTTTTATCGAATGCAGAAACTCGAATGCGAGTGACGTCACCGGTCGCGAGCAGCGCAAATTGAAAACACAAACAGCATTGCAACGACCTTAAAGCTGCGACATACGTCCGACCCAGCGAACACAACACACACACACAGTCGCTTGGCCGACACGAACGAAATGGAAAACAAACACAAAGACAGTTCGCTCTTTCGTTCAGTTTGTGATGTTGCCATCCACATTCGCCTTCGTCAAGTGGCGTTCGGTCCGCCGGAATCGTACGATCGCAACAATCATTCCGTTTAGCATTCGCCTCGTAGCTGCGATCCCATGCGGACGTGCCAGTTTAACAATTCCACCCGAATTTCACCGCATTTCGTGCGCGCTTGCGATTCTTTTGGGGAGCGCTGACTGCAAACTGTGTTTCGAGTTTTGTTTATTTTGCTGTTTGGCTTTCGGCATTTGTTGATGGTTGAATCGTCGAAAAGAGTGCTCCTCGCCAAGTGGCTCAATCAGTGTTTTGTTTACGTTTTGCGTTTCGATTGAGTGAAATCCCCGGAGAATTCCGAACGAAAACAAATAAGTGCGTTTGAACAGGCAGTTTCCCGCCTTCCTTCGAAGCCAAATCGTTCAAATTGCTGTCCTGCTCGGTCGCAAATCGATGTGAAAATCTTAAGTGCAATCAGTGTTGGCCGATCGACAGACGTTCGGCGCTCAATTCAGTGCTTTCGGTGTCGAATTCAAGCAAAAAAATAAGGAAAAACAAATTGCGATTCAGCAAAAGCATTCCACGAAACATTGCTCTGCACTCAGCTGTGGCCGAAATGCTGAATGTGCTGCCGCGCTAAATTCGAGGTCGCTTTGAATGGAATTCTAATTGCGAATAAATATTCGCATTGTTGCGTGGCGTGTGGTCGCCATCGTTTGTGGTGTGTCGTGAGTGTTTAACTGCCCCAGTGCTATCCAGTGGACGAAACAACAAAGGCGTCCGCATCGAAACAAAGCCAAGTGAGTTGGAATTCTTTTGAAATCCCACTTGCCTCACCGAGGTGCGATACACCAAATCGTTTCCTACACCATTCGCGCTTAGATGATCGATTCATTTCGACGAATGTCTTGCCATTTGAGAGATTTAGCGGTTTCTGCGAGCTGCGGTTATCGGTCGATGCGACATCGGAACAACGTTCAATCGCAGTAAAAGCATGCGTCAGCTGGCGGATTTGATTAGATTTTGTTTTCGTCCGTCGAACGGTTAATAATAGCGACTAACCGATTCGGCTTTGATTTTATTGGAACGATTTCGATTTGAGGGTGCAGTTCACGAGCGATTGAGCAATCGAGTGAGCAGTTTTGACGCGCCGGAACTCCGTCAATGAGCAAAAACTTGAGAAGACTGAGCCATAAGCCGATCAACTGATAGGTCATCGTTAGCAAATCGACCGAGAAAGAAATTGATTGATCCGAATTCCAAACATCGAACCCGTTCGCAAAGCTCAACGTAACGGCCGATTGAATTTCTGACTGGGTGCAATACCGCTGCACGCAACCAGATGCGCGATTTAATCTCGACGTAAACCTGCGAACGACATCCGCCAACCGTCCGATTGAGGCTGTCCGCCCGATGGCAAATCAAAGTGAACTGCCCTCTGCATGCCAATGCCGAGCCATATTGCGTCGCTCTCTGATTAACTCATTACAAATTTTGTTGTTTTCGGGGCGGCCACGCATTTTCCTCTTTCAGGCAGCCATTCACCGTGGCGGTGCCATTGGACGACCCGCATTCCCAGCACTGGTCCAACAATCGCGGTCGCGCTGTCATTATTCTCTCACATCGTGCGCGAACCTCTGATAAAACTAATAAATCAAATAAATCGATTTCCAAGAAATTCGATAGTTGAATTCAGCCAGGCTTGGCCGTGCTGGGACTTTGTCTTTGACTTGCGGCCAGCACAAAACCAGCGAAACATCAGATGAAACGCAAACAGAAATGCGATTTTCGTTTTGAAGAGCAGCGGAGAAACGAAGAAAAAAAGCAGAACAAAAAAGAGCGATTTCTTTATCGCGAGGAAGAATCGCGAACCGCGCGGCGATCAGTGGCCGCCGAGTCATTAGACGAGCAACACACCAGCGGCCATTCATGAATTGTGCGATTTCCAAATTGGCGATTCCAATTGATTTGAATTATTGAGCGGTTCAGTTTGCTGGCACGCACGACATTGCAGTCTCGCATCGACTCAAAGGTTAATTAGCAAACGAATCGACCGGGGACGCGCAAATGACATTTCAATTCGTCGATTTCGAAGGTTCGTTCGGTGAACGCGCTACGCTACATCGAAAGATGGCATTTCACACGAATCTCACACATTCACGGCTGGCTGGACGAGCATCATCGGCAGTCGGTGCTGGCTCATTTGCTCGTTGAGAGTCCCAAATGATGTGAACGTGACGATCGGACCGATTGACGAGAAGCAAACAAAACGCATGAAGGAAGGTGATCTGCACGACCGTGGCGGATTCCTGTTTGCGCCGCATGGTCGTGCATGCGACACAGTCCTAATGAGGATAGCAGACAATTGACATTCAAATGGGTCGACTTTCTTCTGGTGATCGACCGCTTGGAAGGATGTGTGATCATCACAGGCCCCACCAAAGTGTGAATTTGATGTTGCATTCGATCGGTGATCGAAACGCCGAAATTCAGTCAAAGACATGTGCACATCGAACGGCCTTGTCACGAACATCCTCAATCACTTTTCATTTCTTCTACCTGCTCCAACTCCGAGTCAACGTGGCCGGTTGCATAATCGTCGCAGGTGCATATTTCAAATCGCTCTCGTCCACCCGAACATGCGAATCGTGCGATGCCCCTCATTCGACTCGCATCGAACGTTTTCGAGTTCTCTTTTCGTCCGACGTGTACAACGTATCAAACGTGACTCGAAATATGTTCTGTCGATTTGGTTTTCGGAATTTTAGCGGAAATCCCTGCGATTGCATTCTCTGCAGCACGTTCGGACGACGGGGGCATTTTGCCCAAATGAAAAATGATTCCATTGTTGAGAGTCACTTTCGGTGTCCTCGTTCAACCGCAGCACAACAGCCATTCGATTTGAAGCAAACATCTTATCACGGCCTCGCCAAGTGTGGTGGTGTTATCTGCCTGAAATCGCATCGTTATCATCGGCAAGATATCTGCGTTTTGCAATCCGCACTTTGCGCTTCACCACAGTCGGAAGCCGGACGAGTGTGCGTTTCGACTCATGCGGCTCGCGAAAGATACTCCTTGCGGTTTCGAGTTCGAATTCAGTCGATATTTACATAAGGCCTAGTTCGAGCCGAGTCAGCCAAAGAATACCCACAAGTGCGTGCTGACTCAAACTTGAAATCGCGTTGTCCCATTTACACATTGGATTCTTGTCGACAATGGATCAGAGGCCGATGACGTTTGTTCGAGGCGATTACGCGACAAGGGGTGATTATTCTCCCGAAAGCACCCTTTACTCACCGTTCCCATTGCACATAAAAAATCGAATGATATCAATTCATCAAAATCGAAGACAGTTCCGTCACCCATCAACGTGATGCCATCACATTCAATTGGAACAATTCAACTTTAAATTGGCTGTTTTGAAAGGTTAATTGAACAAAACCACCGTCCGTTGATTGATATCGAAAATGTCAATCACTTGGAAATGGCTGTTAATGACGGAGTCATCGATTGCCAGCTCGACCACACCGGCTGGAACCGAAAATCAATGGCTTGACGACGAGCCCATCAACCGAAATCGTGTTCGTCGGTGGTTTGACGTTTGACTGATTGAAAAGTGCGATGTCATTCGTCTTCAGAGGCGAACGAAATGCTAATCAGCCATTCGAATCGAGACAACGCGCTTGAATTTTCTTGGTACCGGCGAGACCACTAAGAGGCTGCCCATGAGACAGACTTACAGTGATTGCCATCCAACGCAGGTCCTGTCCAACAAAAGAATCCTACGACTGGATATTCCCTCAAAACAATCCTCTCGCATCGACGCACCAACGCACCTCAAAACGAAAAATCACAAGAAAATATGATAATTTCTCGTTTGGAAGATAAATTTATGGAAAATAAATTATGAAATTCAACAAAACGATGATGACGATGTCGACGACGATTCGAAACGAAATAAACAATTGTTGAAATGGATGCACAAGAAAATGACAAGCGAAACCGGTTTGGTCGTTCGCTTCGTTTCGTTTCGGCCACAAATGACTTGTTGACTCAGGTAGAACCAGCCGAGGAGACCGAACCAATCGGAACTGTTGGCTCGGCTTGTTGGCCAGAGAATCACAACAAGCCAGCACAAACGATATTCAAATGTTTGCTTTACGATGCTTGGCATTGAGGCCATCGATGGCAGCGAGCGCGCATCGACGCCTGAACTGCATCCGATCGGTGCGATGAAGCCAAATTGTACGATGATTTATCGGCTGGTTAATGGTTTGCGATGTTCACATGAATAATTAACTCGTTTACTGGTCGGCCGACATGATTTCGACAGCGTTCGATTGGTCCGAGAGGACGGTGCACACTGCACAACCGATCGACAGCCGGATGCAGCAGTAGCACTGGTGAAAGAGGAGCTACCCAGAGTGTTTGACAGTCCCCGATGCTCGGATTACCAATGCACAGCTCCTATTTCGTTCGGGTGCATTGCCGGATATCATGACGAAAATCGATCGAACAGACGCATTTGCTCGATCGAGGCCATGCGGTCTGGTCTGATAACTCAGTGCTGTCAAAGTGCGAGCGATCAATTGATGCTTAAGTTCTCGCAGAGGGTCGATGACTTTAGCGCGTCGTGGAGCTTCAAGTCAGCTCAGTGCCAATTGCCTGATTCGCAAACATCAACCGTTTATCGCCGCAATGAACTAAGTGGGATTTTCCTCCGTGCGATAATTGAAGGGGTCGATTGTTTGAGATTGAGAGGCCCTTTCATTGCATGGCATTCAATCGTCGTTCCGTAATTGAATTTCCACCATAAGCTTCGTGGCAATGAACGATCTCGTTAAAAGACTTAATAATTTGCGTGTTGCATTCGATGGGCATGCACATCACGACGTCGCATCGCATCCAAATGGGAAATCGCTTTTGCTTTGGAATAAATGTGGTGCCCGAAGGGGATTTGGGCGAGATGCAAAACGATCGAATCGCTCGAATCGAAATGGTCACTGCGGTGCACTTGCCGTTGAGTGTATCGCTTGCAGGAATGGGTGAGCTGCGATGGTGGGGTTGACCTGATGGGTTGGCGACCACCAGCTGCCACATTGCACCGCAGCACGATCCATTCCTACTGACGTCATTGACGAGCAAAGATGCGACCGGTGCCTCGAACAAACATCCAGCCCCGTTTGAATGCAAATATTTGGACTTGAATTTCCATTTCGTGAATAAACAATTCACGACGATCGCTCGCGGGTCGCGCATGCACACTTGTCGCGTTGCATGTTCGATTCGTTGGTTGAGCACCCGGACCGATTGTGTGCGATCGACAGCTCATCGTTGTTATTGAGGTGTGAGGCGTGAGCATGGTCGAAAATCGCATCGCTTCGTCATTTTTCAAATGAATTCCCAACGAGATGACACCATTGATCGTGGATGAATCGAAGAGTATTTCCGCGAACGTCGTCTGTTTGCGTTGGCAAAGCGACGATTGCAGCGCTTGCTTTGAAAGTTCTGCGAAATTACCCGAGCATTTGAATTCGATAGAAAAAGCAGACTCGAATCTCGATCGCAACACCATTCTGACAGCGACGATCGAACAATTGATGAGGCCCATTGGGTGCCGTTAGGCGTGTTGTCGCCAATGTTCTGCCGATTTGTAAGCGCGATTGTAAATGTCATTCGGTTCGTTTGTGAGCCAATTGCCAACATCGGCCACGAGTGTCGCAGCGCATCAGTGCTGTCGCCGGATTTTCTATCGGCTATCGATCTTCATCTGTGCAACGAATCACTGTTCTTGCTCAGCGATGATTATGGCGACATGAGCTGTTCCGACGTGAGAAATGAAATTCAAACTGATTGAAGCGATGCAGCGAAATGCGCTGGAAGTTATTGATGATGGCAACAATTCGCGAGCTGCAGTCGAGCAAGAGGCGATTTCTGTAATGGAGCTAAGAGTGATCTACGGGCTTTGGATGGAAATCAATTAAAAATCCAGTGGAAAATGCGATCGATGAAGGTCGTAACGAAGAACCACCTGAACCGAAAACCGTAATTACATGGTTCGGTTGTAGATGAATGCAACGTCGATGCCCACGTCAAATCGATTTGACCGGCGAGCATTTAGCTAATTGATAGTTTGCGATCAACACACCGATCGCACGCATCGTCTTCAAATGGCAGTCAAATGGTTTTTAGATCGCCTTCGTTTTCGACTACGTCGTCGTCGTTCGTATGGTTTTCACTGGAATCGCAAATGATTCGCAATCAATCACCCGGTGAATGTGAGCCCCGATTCGGAATTGGTTTTCATGCGGTCCGAAACCGAGCGGAAGTGCTCCATGCTTGGTTCAGGGTGGTTGGTTCTCGATTAGCTCTCAAGTGCCCTTCCTATTCTCTCTATTGCCACTCAAACAACCTCACGGCGCCGTTCCTTGTTATTCAGACAAGTCCCATAAAAAATGATGCAAATCAGTCAATTTGTCATTGTCCATTTGTCGCAGTGCATAATCTGTCTGCGTTTCGCCCAAAAGCCACATCAAGTCCGAATAACTCAATTCCGGTAATCTATTAGCCGATCGTCCATTCACAAATAGAAACAATTTCTCGGATCAACTCGTCTAATCCCCTGCTCGTTCGAATGGCCCAAATAACAAACTACCAAAATATGCAAAAGCGAACGCATTTCAATCGTCTGGCAAACGTTCAACGTTGCTCGAACAAAACAACGAAGCCCAAAACAGCATTTTGGCCATTTTGAAAAGACTCACATTCGATTCATTGGGTGACCAGCTTGAAGTCACAATCATAAATCACGCACTTAGAAATGTCAATTTTCGAGCAACACAACAAAAAATGAGCCAAAAATTCGACAACAAAAACGATTGAAGCAACTCGCAACGCAACGCAGAAAATGAAAATGAGAATGTTAATCGTTTTTCTTTCTTTCGAATCGATCGCTGCCGCAACGTGTTTTGCAAACAACATCCCAATCGTTTACGCACACACAAACACACACACATTCGTGCATCGGTTGGCTATCGTTCATGTGATTGTTTGGCAAGGGCCATTCTTCGCACAAAGCGAACCATTCAATTCGACCCAAAACGCTCGCTCATTCCGAGAACGATCTCTACCTGCTCTCCGAATGATCGCTCGACAATTGTCGTTTTTCGAACAACAAACACCCGCAACGAACCCTCAACCAAACGATGTGCCAATCGCAAATGGGTCATCGTTTGAATGTCATCCTCTCTTGAATGTCTTCCAGATGCTGAAACTCACAGCTTCATGCATCTCGCTCGCACCCATTGATGAATTCTCATTTCGTGTTTGAGCCTCGCAGCAACTCAAACCGAAACGGAATTCTTCTCGCTCTCTGTCATTGTTCGAGACAAGATCGTCGTTTCGGTTTGATGGCAATGCGGATCGTTAATTGTCGCATCAACGATTGGCACCGACATTTCAATTTCAAGAAAGCGTAACGGATTCATATTTCATTGCGTTCAATTGAAAGCGTTGCCAGTGGCTCCGAGCAAGGTCACATTGTCGGTGAGAGAAATTCATCCGTCGACCGTTTCACATTATTCTGAGCGCATTTCGACGACGCCGGACGATCCGCGATAGGTTCGTGTGAGTCGGGTGTCAACGTTAGGTGTCGCCGTTAATCGAGTCGCGCTGTCATCCGCAATTAAATATTCAAATCGGCATTTGAGGTGAAACCCGTTTTGAAGGTGAATTTTTGGGAGTTTGCATCGAGTCGTTCGTGAAAGGAGGTCTGTTGAATGCAGCGTTTCGAAATGATCGAAGTGCTTCAGAGCCAATTGCTCGATCGATAAACGCGATTTCTCTCACAAGTCGCACGTCGATGCGGTAATGCCACCATTGCCGCTGGTCTTCCGCGTAATGAGCGTATAATGCAATTGCAATAATTTGGCGCCAACGTATTGATGATAATTACTGTGCTGACTGCCGTTGCTTTGCATACCAGCACCCCGAAACGAATGGCTCTGATCGAGGTGATGTTGCCGGTCGGTGCGTATGGCTTCAGCTCATTAGACGCCCGTCGCGCATTCCAGATCAATGACCGACGATGCAATCACCGTCTATTAGACGTGATCGCGCTTCCATCCAACATTTCGAGTCGTCTAATCCGCAACGGAACCTCTGCGCAGCGCAATGAGGCTAGGCCTCATTGCCTCGCCACCTTATCGCAGCGCGCAAACATTGTCAGTTGATTGAAGGCTTTTGATCGATGTCGACATTTTCGATTGATTTCGGGGAGAACGGTGGACGGTCTACGTGATTCATGACGAGCCTTCAACGCTTTAGTCGAACCGTCGTCAATGGGTGATCAGTTTTATTGCAGTCGGTGAAACATTCGCGACTCGTTCTGTTGCGCTGCTTCGGCGCATGATGAACTCACGTAACAAGCAAGCGTTATCGGACGCTTATCGCCAATTACTCAGTTCGGAAGAACAACATCGGTCCCGAAAAATAACAAGCTGAGGTGTTTTGAGCGATAAAAAGCACAGCACAAGCAAACATAACGAAATCCGAACGAGGCATTCGCTTATCATCCACACCGCATCGCAATCAGGTGTTGCTCGTTGACGGATTTCGTTCGATTTCTGTGTGCCCAGCGTTACAGTAAGACTGTCCGAGTTCCGCAGCTTAGTTGTGACCAGTCGAACGGAGAATTATCGGCAGCCATTGTACGATCGACCCGGCCGGGTCATTGGCGCGTGATACGCAATCAGTGGATTGTTCAAATGCCTTCACGTCACACAGTCAACTCGTCAGCTCAGCTGACCGGCGCGTTGAACCCAAAGGCGAATAACAAAACTCATTCCATGTTTCGTTTTCGTTACGACTATCTCACCGAGCCCACAGACCTTCAGAGCTAATTATTCAATCCGATTCGTTCTCGAGACGAGACCACTCGATGAGCTCTTGGCAAGAGGCTCTTGCGTCGCCTTCAAGTGGCTGGTTCTAGACGGAGCAAACACAAAGAAATCGAATCGATATTATCCATTCTGAGTTCGCTCTGCTCTTCGACCAGTCCTCGGTTGCCCGTTCACCTTGGATAATTTGCATCATTCCGCGATCAAGATACTGGGCTCGAACTCGTTAATGGCCGCAGCATTGTGTTTGACTCGTCGATCGGCGAGCAAATTTGTTTTGTTTTCGGCGATCGCTTTACGAGTTAAAGAGCGCAGATGCCTTGATTGGATGTTGACTTCCCAGTTTGAGCTCAACTTCGGCCGAGAAATCGTGACTTTCGAATTTCTTGCGACGATTGGATGATTATTGAAATGCGCAGGTCGAGGATTCCATTGTAAACAAATTGCCTTCAACTAGCTGACCGCATCCAAAAGCGGCCATGCGGACGGCCGATTCTCAACTTTTGTGACGTCACAGACCGAGTCGAAGGCGAAAACAACAGTTCTGAGAATTTTCCGAAATTCTGTCGCAAAATGGTCGTAGCGAAGACAATGTGGCTGGCATGGTCCACGCATTCAGCCGCATATGGTCGAGACATCGAGGACATTCTGTGTTGCAGAGGGCAAATGGGCTGGAGAAATCGAGATGATGACAAAAGATGGGCATTTGAATGCTCATTCGAAACGCTACGTCACTTGAGTGCAGCCACTCACCGACCATCGTATTTCATCCTTGCCTCGTTTGTTTTCTTTGCTTCGTCTTGGATATTCGAAACCCATCCGAAAATCCCATCCAATGAACAGCACTTCCAACAGCCAATTCAAATAAATCAACTCACTGCAATGGGCCATTTTGCACTCGGAACGACTCTCGCTGGAAATCATAAAGATGTCCGCAACACCACCGAATTCAGGCGAAACGCTTTGGAGGTGTCTTTAGAAATAGAACGCTGCTCACTCAATGTCATCGTCGCATGATTTTGTGTTGTTGTTTTCGATTCAATCGTTTTCAATTTTCTGTTTATTTTTGAATTCACTTCTTAGCGACTTAGTTCTTGAAGCGATTATGCTCAAGGAGGTCTCGTCCGTATTCACCAACACTTTGATTATAAATAGCCTTGCGTTTCATCGTCGATCGAGTGATCAACGTTTCACTATTCAATCAGATTTTATGATCTTTCCTAAAATTAGAGAGCGAAATTTCGTTGCTCCATCAAATTTCAAGTCATGACTCGTCTGCCCTTTCGTAATCCAAAGTGGTTCAATGGCGCATCACATTTAACTCGCACCCTTTCTCCGGGCCAAACCAAAGGCGAGATCAGATAATGGAATGATTACGCAGCTCCAACTACCACAACAAGCGTCGCCATCAGAATCGAATAGAGTCGTCAAGAGGCCGAAAAGGCGAAGCGAAGGAAAATGATTTATTTCTCCAGCACATTTCCAAGTAATGCTCACTCGTCAATAAATTACACCGCACACGGCCGTGCCGCGCTCAATCACTTGCTCGAGGAAAAAAAACTAAAGTGCTTAATTGCAGCCAGGCAAACATGTGATAAGAGCGCTGTGCGGAGAGCGTAGAAGTAGATAGTGGGAACGCTCGCGATCGCGTCCCGCTCAAAGCGTCGCGGGTTCGCTGCGAGCGACTGGGAACTTTCGGGGAAGCGCGTCAAGTGTGCGAGGCGATAACAGGTTAAAGATCCGTCTCGTGTGCGTAACCACGTTGCCGGATCGACCGCAGCGATACGAAACACACCGAAATGGACAAATATTTGTTCAACACAAAAAAGGCGGACAAACATCGTGAGCGACTCGCAATGCCGGATCGAAGCCGAAGTTTGTGTGTTTTCTCTTCTTCTTCTTCTTTTCGAGAAAAATTGAAACTTTTTCGATGCCAACAAATATTTGAACAGAATTTTTCATTTTTGAAAACGCAACACGAAGCAATCAGTCGATGAAATCAGAATCGGTTGCATGTTGACCGATGCATTGGTACAAATGATCGGCTGCTGTTTATGTGATCGGTCGATCATGTCGCGATCGAAATTAGAGGAAAGTGACCGAAAGACATCGGCCGCTCCATCTGGTAGTCGCTCGATGACGGCTGAACGGTTGCAGCGAGTGCCTCTCAGCGAGACCGCCTGACGTCGATGCATTTGATCGGTTGCTCGATAACGACAGATTCCATTGGAGATTTTCGAATTAAAATTCGAGAAAAACAATAAACTTCGTAAAAGCAACGAATTATATGCGAACGATCACTTTTGATGAGATTCCCTTGGACGAGTCGGCAGCTACTTGTAGCACCGCTGTTGGACCGTGGACGATTTGTGGCGTCGCATCGGAAGCCTTCAGAATCCCCACGTGACGCAGACACGCCGAGATAATTCCACTCCAAATGTCCACTCATTCACCGTTAGAACGATGATTAACGTCAATCACTGGCTCCGCTCTAATCGTTTCGAAATGGTCGGAATTGTTCAAGTTATTTTTCAATCATTTAATCGCATTGTTTCCGAGGCTTCATCGGCCCTTCGATCGACCAATGGCCAGAGTGTCCAATTACTCGATCGGTTTGGTCGATACGGGCCACAGCAGCGTCTAATGAAGCGCTTCACAGGCACAAACAATGCTCCTCAGACGATTAATGGCTCAGAATGAAAAGTGACGGAGAGAAATACCGGTCCGGGTTTTGATTCATTTCGAGTGCGTTCCGTCTAACATCGAAAGCTGACCCTTCGGTGTCACGGCTAACGTTGATCGACCGAACAATGCGCGAACAAACTAAACTGAACTGGGCTCGATTGATGCTGCGTTGCTGGCACTCGACGCAAAAACAAATGGATGTGACCCAGACCCAGACAAACGAATTAATAATAACACTCGACCGATGGATTGCTGATGGTATCTTCGTCGTCATCTTCATCGTCATCGGCTTCGGCGATGGGGTGTATCGCACAGATATATCAACTACGTGTCTGTGTGCCTTGCTGTTGTCCATTCGAGCACGTTCACCAGTGCTTCGAGATCGACATCGAAAACGGTTTGTTGTTTTCGGTGCAAAACCAATATTTACTCGATTCGACGCATCGAACGCGGCGATGGGCCGTCCAGATAGGTGATGCGTTGTTTGTTTGGACGGGTCTTGGGGTTCTTTGAATGGCATTGTTTGCCCGGTCCGTTTGGTCGCCGTGTGAAAAGGATGAATTGATTTTGTTCGGACCGCAGGTAGCCAATGCAATCGCTTTGAATGGTTCACCTTCGAGTGGCAGAGGCGATAAGACGTGCTTGCTGATTGTGAGCTGTTTATTCGATCCGATCGAGCCAATCGACGGTGGGGACAAAATCAAGCAAAATATTTGAAAGTGCTGGTGACGAGGCGGTTGAAGGTGGAAACAGTGGCTGCCGCAAAGGTGACAATGAAATCGTGTTTATAAACAATTGCATTTTTATTTTTATTTTCAGAAAATGGCGGAGCCTCCAAACGGCAGCTTATGGGCCAATGCCGTGTGGGCGATCGCCGTGCTGGTGATAATTTCGAAGCCAGCGACGACCAGTGGCGAGAAAGATTTTCGCTTCATTTCGTATCAAGGTGAGTGATTGTCCCGACAGAGCGTCAAGACCTTCAAGATGCGCCCTCGGTCGGCTTGATTTGTTTCCGGAACGAATGCGACTCTTCAATTTCAAGCAGACACCGCCGTCGCCATTATCATCAAACGACAAATTAAATGCGGGAATCGCGTTGAAATCCCGATTCAATCGTTGACCATCGCGTTCGCCTGGCGACCAGTCTGCATCGGTCACTCCATCAATGGCTACTCGTCTTGAATTTCGAATCGATCGATGCAGCATTGCGACGAATGGCCATTGCTGACGGAAGAAAAAACTGCGTCGAGTTGTCGCAGAAGCCCATCAATTTGCTATTCCCATCATGTCGACCGCGTATGGTTTACGCAGCTCAAATCAAAGATGGCAAATAAATGCAATGCCAATGACCGATCAATGCGATGTGTTGTCGCCGTAGCTGTCGTCGTCGCCATGATCTGCGTTATCCTACGTAGCCGATTGGGGTCTTGAATGCGAACCGTGTTCGACTGTGGCAATTTTCCACAGGACGGTTCAAAGAGAGTTTCATTTCGTTCGTGTGGCTGAGCCGAACTCAACCGAACGTACGAACGCTTCACAGAAAACCATGCGAATGCTCATTGGGACCGTGCAGCATCTCGTCTTGATGTTGCTCTCGCTTTGTTCTCGTTCACATGTCGTCGTCCAAATACTCACAATTAACCAGCATTATTATCCAGCACGGTTTTGCTTTTCCACTCGTTTTTTTTCTTTCGCTCGTTCGCTTCGTTTGTTCGCCTTCGCCAGATTTCTTTCCTTCTTTTTCTCGTTTTCCCAAAGCGTTGTTTCGTCTTTTGATTTTGTTAATTCCATTCAATTGGTTGAGGTTTTGTTCTTCGCTGCGACGCGATGCATTTCAAAGGAATGAATGCCAATTGAACATAAAACGTGGCTTCAAAGGCAACATCCAACAACGACCACAACATCAAACAATGAACAGAAAAAAATTATGACAAAATAATAATTTTGTCGTTGCTTTTGTTGTGCCGTAGTCGCGTCGTCGTCACCATCGTCATCGTCGTCATCGTCGTCATTGTCGCTATTGCTGGAAACGTATGAAAACCATTGCGTTCTGCATAAAATTATGCGTTTGCCGAGTATTGACGTGGATGCGACAACGACCGCAATCCGAACGGTTTGTTTGCCGGTTGACTTTGCTATGCTTTCGATTTGGTTTATTTTGTTTCAATTCTGAGATTTTCGCCTCTACCTCGGGCTCCACGTCTGTCCCCTCAATTAACCGACGCACTTGCACAGTCGTTATTCAACCGTCATCGCTTATTGTCTCACGAAATCTCTCCCATTGACTTCAGCACTAATGAATTAAGACGCTTCGTTGTCGATAATGTCGTCGAGTGAAGCGTGACTTGCGGGATTTTTTTTCTGAAATTTTCTTTTTGGATTTTTGGTTTTGTTGTCATTCGATTTTTTTGCTTGCGAGAAGACTGTAATGTGACTGAATGATGAGCCCGATTCATTATAGCCACAGCGAGAGCATCGTCACGAAGTCCTCCAGCTTCCTCACTTGAAGTCATCGATCAGGGAATTTCGAGAATCTTAATAAATCTCGATTCAACGACGAGAATCCCTCTTGAGCTCAGAATCGCTACCCTTCATACGCTCCACGTTGAATGACGCTTGTGACTTTCCCTTTGAGGGCGGAGCATCTCGGAAGGCTTAAATTCCATGAATGGATGCTTCACCGTTTGAGAGTCGACTGGAATGAGGTGATTCCCCTCAAATTGATTTGATTTCCTCCATTCGCTAAATTCCCTCAAGTTTCTCGCTTATCCTCTCCAAACTCAAATCAAGTCGTTCAAATTCCTTCCAATCAGCCCAAGTGCCGAACGTCAATCGCACATGAAAACCCATTCAAATGTGTATTTCCACGCTGTTAACTCATCAAGTCCGTTGCTGCAAAGCCATTTCCATTTCGAATTTTAATTTGAAAACACATTTTTTATTGTTTTAATCTGCTTTTGAAATCTCCTCCCAGAGCAATCAAACCGAACCAAGTGGAGCCAAGCCAAGCCATGCAAAGCAAACCCAAATCAAAATCAAAACGAAACGAACCCAAAACGAAAACAAACAAATCACTGACGACGGTTTACGAATCGAAACGGAGAAGAGACGAAGGAAAAAAAAATGTGCAAAACACGAGATCGCTCAAAATGGCTTAGATTTCATACAACGGAAACAACAACAACCGCAACAACAACCACAACAACATCAACAATAATTTAATGATCGAAAAATCGAAGAAATGAATTTTAAAATCTTCAACTCGATTTGAATATGACTTTTTTAGGCACGT
>JANSTV010014452.1:0-16432 GCA_027564135.1 Lestremia cinerea
AAAAAACATCATTCAATTCAATGTCATTCGTTGAGATTTCGATGCTTGAACTTATCCAACCAGTGTCGACGAATCCAATTGCAAATAGGTTGGGAATCATTCGGAATCATTCAATGGCTAGTTGAATAACGTACGATTTCTGTCATTCTCCCGACACACGCACTCCACCAATGTTAAATACGAAACGTCATTTATTCATTGTTAGTCTGGTTGTTGTTGTTGTTGTGCTTGTTGGATATCGAATTGTTTCCATTTCGATGACACTTTCAAGTAAATTTTTGCTAACTCACGCCATCACTCCATCACTTGAATTTGAATTTCAAAAATGACAAAAGAATTCTGTTTGTTTTTTGTTCTTCTATTCTTTTTTTTGCTTTATTTTTTTCCGTTCGAAGTTCGAAGGAATTGTAAATCGGCAATTTTTTGGGTCGTTTCGATTCGGGTCGTTTCGATTCAGCTCGATTTGAATTGAAAGTACGGTCGAAAGCGATAATGAATGCAGGAATTTGTGCTGTTCAGAATGCAATGAATATCCCAGTGCGAGTGGTCGCACCAGGCCTGAAGATTGGGGAGGAATTCCAAATCGAATACTCACTTAATGTCCCGTGGGGCTGTCACAGCAACGATATACAACCAATGCCATAATCCAGAGGTGGCTAATATCGCAACCACACCAAAAACAATAGCCGGAACTGTGATGTCCCATCCCATGGTGTTGCACAAAAATATCACACACGACACCGCCAAGAAGCCACTGATCACAGCAATACCAATCGTTTTCGATCGACGTAAAATTAAGACTGCCGATTTGGAAATTTTATTATTGTTGCTTTTACTCGGCTCGATGTACTTGTTGTTGCTGGTTGTGGTGCTGTTGCTGTTGCTGTTGCTGTTGCTGTTGCTGTTGCTGTTATTTCGCTTTGAATGATCGCCGTTGAACTTATCGCCGTCTCTGTTGGGAACGATACCATTGCTCGATGCCGTGGTCGTTGTTGATGCAGCCGTCTCAGTCTGGTGCTCGTCTGATTGCGATTGTGGCGCGTTAACCGTCCGACTGTGTTGAATGGTGAACGCTTGGGAATCCGGTTGATCGCAGATGGTTACCGATGTGGATGTGCTGTTGCTGATGATTTTGTTGATGTTTTCATTGGTGGTCGAACAACAAACCGTATTTGATATGATGGAGCCATTTTCATCATAAGAATGCCGACCTTTCTCCACGTCAACGTTGTCTCGATGCGAAATCGATGCACTGGCCGCTTTTATCGTGGTCTTTGCTGTTGATTCATTCGAACGCTGTAGATTTAATTGGAATAAATGGGATTTAAATACAATTGTGTGATTCCATTGGCGAACATGTGGACCTATGCACTTAAAAACATCACGCAATTGTCTATGCGAAATTTTCGATGTGGGAAAAACACAATGGACGATTGCAGTTCGAACGATCGGAAATGGGGTTTTGTTGGTGGCTCCGTGCAAATGTCAAAATGATGATGATGATTTCGCTTGTCATCTGGATCGAAGTGGTGATCGAATTGTCATTGTGATTGCACATTGCAGTGAATGAGAAAAGCCCGATACCACAATTGGTATAGACAAATTCAACAAAAACATTGCCCAATTGTTTGCTGTTTACGCAACGGGATGGTGTTGGATGCGTTATTTTTGACTTCACCACAAACCGATACAAGGTCGAAGGTTGATTACAAATCTCCTTTCGAAAATGCCGATTTTCTGCACTTTCAATTCACTTTCTGTTCTTGCAAAAGCAAAATCACATTTTCGTCCCCGTCTCTTGACGACAAAACTTCATGCACGCTATTTCGTTGCGAAATGTCATCGAATGGTCGATAGCCGATGGGTGGTTTTGGCTTTCAATCGGGCGTTTTCGGCGGGAAATTTGTCATTAGCGAGCAGACAGAGAGAAGGGCGAGTGAAGAGTTTGGGGTTTTTAGGTTCAAGTTGACTTGAGACCACAAAACGAAGAGGACGCCAGTCATTCCTGCCGGTAGGTTGTGGAAATTAAATTAAATTATATCATTTACTAGCAATTCAAGTCACCATTCAACAGAAGGAGGTTCTTGGGATTACGGGACGCCTTTTCTCCCGCCTCTCCGTAAATGATCGAGACACATATACCTCTTTGTCGACCAGAACTACTGCGAGTACGCCACCAGTTAAATAATTAAATTATTTTTATTTCAGTGCCAGAAATAGTACAGGTGCGATTGTTGGGCCATCTACCGTCGACTATTCGAACTAAATATCATAATCGCCTATTACACGACTTTATCGACACGAAGCGCCATGCACGGTGACCTTATTCGCGCAGGTGACTCACACATCGAAAGAAGGTCAAATCGGGAATAAGAAAAAGTTGCCGATTGCGAAAAATCGAAATTAGAAATGGAAAGAAGTTCCATTCATGCTGAGCCGATCGCTAATTGAGATGATAAAGGTCGTCAGTATGTGTCATCAAAGGCAATCATCGGTGCTGTTTACTCAATGGTGAAACGGCTCAACCGCTAATAATTTTGATGAATTGCATTCAGTTTCGAATCTTGAAAATGGAGAAAGGTCACTGCCGGCAAAACAACATTCCCGAATTCGTGAATAGACTCGCGTCATCTCGGCGGTTTAATGAAGAAAACTCCATGCGGCGTTTCGAAATGACCTTAATCGATTTCTCGCGATGAATCTATGGCATGTCGACCGACTGAATGACTTGAAGCGACCAATCTTGCTTAGACTCTCCGGCTTCGGTCGTAACGGGCTTTGAGCATTTTCATTTTGTTAATGGCATTGAAAAGGCAGACCCAAACAATCGACCAATATTTTTTTATGCAATTTGGACTCGCCGATTTGTCTCATGATACTCAACTGGCGTTCTAATGAGTTGCTTTGCAAATGGGTCGTTTTATGAGATTCATTTCCTAGTCACGATGATGGTGATGATGACAATGATGACGATGATGACGATGACGACGATGACGGCAGTGGTGCCAGCAAGTTTTTTCAAAAGATTGGAAGATTGAGACTGAGACTTCCAGTGGCTAGGCACGTGAATGAATTCATCAGTACTGCATTTTGCATTCAAGTGCATTTTCGAAAGTTGCAGCATCGATCTCACGATTTCTAATTTGTTTCATTCGAAAAATTAAAGGACTCTGTTATGAAAATTGCATTGAATTCAAATGGTTTGCGCTCGGATAATTGTTGCATGCATGCGGCCATGTCGATAGACTCTTGTGATTATCTTAAACGCTTGCTCGAATAAGAGTATTCAAACGACGTGCGAAAATACGAAAATGAGGTTGATGAACTGCATCTTTCAAATATTCTTCTAGAAAACTGAATCAGAGTAGTTTCAACAAATGCCTTAGAATTCATTATTGCCAAACAGACGTCATCGAAACGGGTTTCAGGGTGATGCGTCTATTTTGGTCGACGATCATAATAAACCACACATCACCATCAACCTGTGCCGGAGCCGAACTAGACTGTGACACCGATTCGATACCGATCCCAGTTCCGGTCAAGATCTAAGTAGAGTTTGGTCCGAATGAAAATTATAATGTTTATGATGATGATGAAGATGCTGATTGATGATTTTGGTTCAAGACCGGATACGTGCGCCAGAATCGCCCATTGTCGGCCCAATCATTGCGTGTGTTTCGTGCCAAATTATAACCGGAAATCGCAATCGCATCGATTTATTTTGCATATTCACTCGAGAAGCCTAGCTGAAAACGGAATAACTCACCTGTAATTTAGCACAATTATCCATTACGGTAGAGCTGACTGTAAGTGTGTTTGTACGTTTGGGCTGTGTGTCGCTGATCGGCTACTAGCTGCGATACGAGGCGGTGATTGCATAAAACTAAATTTTTGACCAATTTTATGTCAGTCATATGCGATTTGGCGAATGGGACGTGTTTCACATCAACAATAGGATTAATCCATTTCTAACTGTCTCGGTCATACTGATCACAATGTCTCTGTTTGGAGCGACACACCAACAACTATAGAGAACTCGAGAAAATACTCGATGATTCCACTTTCTTTGTTCGCCCCCAAAAACACGATAAACACAATAAACACACACTCGCGATTGTAACAAATAAGCCAACTGAAAGCGATTCGACGGCCAGACCGATTCGAAATCCGCTTTTCAGTTAGAAAGTCGCAATAGTCGCAGAGAGTCGCCCAGGTCGCGATATCGAAATGAGTATGTATTTGAAAACTTTGGCAGATTTTCTTTTCAGCAATTATTTGATTCGACGCGTGGCGGTGTGTGGATGTGTCGTCGAAAACGTTAAAATATTTGTTTGGCTATTGCTTATCGCGATCAAACAAGAGATGTTGGCGTCAGATCAGGCAACGACTGACCGTACACAACCAACGAATGATCATCAACAATTCCGATTCGTAATGTATTTGAAAAAATTATTGACGCTCTTCGCGCAATTCACGGTGCGATTGAACGCGATCAACCAAACAATCCCCACAAATTTCTTGACCGATTACAGTCGATGGTCGTTTCAAATTCACTTATTTGTGCGTTGTGCAGTTTCGAAATTTTGACCACAACAATTTTTCGAAAGGAAACAAACTGATTAACTCTTTTCTCCCTTGATTAAAACAACAGGCCTGACGGCAAAAACGATTGTCCGAATTTGATTCTGAGAAACAGCACGATTTGATGCATAAAATGAGCTGCGGTTTGTTGTGCGCGCAGTTGAAGTCTTTCGATTGAACTGCCAAGCGGCGATCATGCTTTGTGCAAGATCACATTCGAAACGGCGTTGTGCCTCGCCGTCCCAAGCAATATCGAAATGAGAATCACAAAATCACAAATCGGCAACGTTAAAACAAAAAAAAACATGAAAATAAATGAAGGAAAATCCCAGAAATTAAAAAGCGAATATCCCGCGCTCTCACCAAATTGCTACTGTTTGCGCCGATATCGCGTGTACGGTTGAACGGTCACTTGTGCAATGATTGACGAGTCGCCTGTTGATTGCGAACTGCGATGTGCAGCAATGATACTCCACTTGAAAATGAATTATTACATATTATTTTTCGAGCTCACGAAATAGCACTCCGTTCGGCGGTTGGAACGAGACCGCGTAAGTCGTGAATTGAAACAATTGAAATTGCCTTTCTTGAAATGGTGATTGAAGCGCTCGGTCCGATTGCTTGATGATACGTTAGTGTGCGTGGAGTGTGGTGTGGAGGTGCAATGAAGTAATGTAATCAATGACGTGCGATGGGAAAGACGTTTGGAGTGGTTCGAAGAACCCGCCAGGCCTGTTGGCGACCGTTTAGAAATCAGAATTCCGTCACATAATTTGATATGGCATCTCAGGCGGTCGATCGGCGAAAGACTTTCGAGATAATTTTCTGATCGACGACATTCATCGCTGTGCCAAACCCAAACTTCTGACCGTCAGTGATCATTAGGCAATGCGATTTTGTGATGCATGCCCATGCCTGGTCAACGGTATAACAGTAAATAGTTGGAGATGATGACAGTTGACTGGCCAGTTATTTGAATTTTCGCAAGAGTTTGCAGTGTCTATGGCTCGAGCGCATTGTTTGCTGAACACCTTTGATAATAAATTGATAAATAAACAATCGGACGCGGGTAGGTTGCTGAACGTTCGCTTAATGATAATCGTTCGATTGCTACAAATGAAAAACAAACGTTTATGATTTGAATTGGACCTGTTGTGCAATGTGTGTTGATCGTCACGGACGCACCGATGCACCGTTGAGCGGTGCCATTTTCGAACGACGTGGGAATTATAATACGTTCATTTTTAGAATTCTAATTTTTGTTGTTGTGCCCCAGGTATTCCCATCGGCTTACGTGACATTGCTGGCGTATTATCGCAGGGTATAACCGCTTTTTCTGGCAAAAGGCTGTTTTGGTAATTCGCGATGACAATTGCAATGGCTGCGCCCAATTCGCGGTATCGAGAGGTTTTCGGTAAGGAAGCGTTCGAAATGGATTGATATCGAAATGAAATCCCTCACCGAAATGAAATCCCTCACCGAAATAGTGCAATACCGCGTTTGTCATCGTCGGTGACTTTACGATGTGCGCGACTGTGACGAACAAAGAATGGCCATAATTTGTGTTTCGTTTTGTTTGCTTGTATGTTTGTTATTTGGGTATTAACGTCATTGACTGTCGCTAATAGCGCAATTACTGGAATTCCTTGTGCGGTGCTACTTTCATTGCTACGCTCTCCATCAGAGTCGCTGATGGTATCGGTCGTCCGTCATCGAATGAGCACTGCCATGGACTTGATTCTGGGTTTTCGATCTTCGAACCGTCGCCTGACCCAGAATGCGTGTCACAATGAAAACCATTGTCGTCGAATGGTTTAAATGCGCGTCAAGGGTTTTCCAGTGTGGCGTTGAGATAACGAATTTATGAGTTTTCTGAGCTTCTGTGGAACAAGTTCGACGTATGAGAGGCATAAAACTTGAATTGCTTTCGATCAAGAATCGCAAAATGAGCGGCGTGCAACCGGTTCGGCGGTCGGTTGTCGCACCTTCGCTGCATCACCTTTCGGAGGGCAAATCGAATGGATCACTCATTATTTCGCATATTTATTTTTTATTTTCTTGTATTTCTTTCGTTGACTACTGATACTGAAAATATACTGACACTTGTTAATTTACTTTCATAGGAAATTGTTTGAATTTTCAACATTTCTTTCGGGTACAATCTGTTATTGCATACATGACAGATCCAATCAATGTTCTTCCTCTCAGTATTAGCGATTCGGCAATTTCCGATCTGTTGATCAAATTCAATAAATCAAATTTTCCATCAAATCAAAGGGATTGGACCAATCGATCAAACTCTTGGGCCAACCGTTGCGGTCAAATGGTAAATTCAGAGCCGAATCGTTTCTATCGAGTGTGAATGCGTTTGTTTGTTTTTTACAATCGTCTCGCGAAGGAAAAAAAATAGAAATTAAATTTTGTCGATTGTTGGCAATCGCGCGTTCACAAAATGCGAAAGAGAGACGTACTCCGTTGAATGGGTCCAATCAAAAGCACTTATGGTAGTGTATTGATTTGAATATTTCATAAATCCAATTGATGTACCATTCATCGCAACAATGCGTTGTATTGTGGCCGTGCAATTTACCGTCGAAAAATTTGCGACGCAATCGATTAATGAATTCATGGTTGAACAGGCAGAGACGCTTATTGTGCACCACGACGCGCACCAACTGAAAGTCGCTTGAAAAGTTTGTTCGAATACTGAATGGCAGCAATGACATTGCCAAGATGCGCTGTAAGCCAAGGTGACTAACGTTCTGTCGTCTAAGGTCTCATCCGCAGGCGTTTCAAAACGGCAGTTTCGGCATCATATTTATAGTCCGAACGCATCGCGTTCAATAGCCAATTCGGTCGCTCGGTGATTGGCGATGAGCTGACTGGCATGTCAAAGTTATTCGCATGGCTTCGACTCAATGGCTCGTATGTCAACGCCATGCAACAAAAACATATAATTTTTTTCATTAGAAATCGACAAATGCCACATCAAAGATACTAATGCGATGTTATCAACAAGGCGATTCGTTGGTTGTTCTTTGGTTTTTGTTCGATTTGTAATTCGATTGAAAACCCAACCGCTGGAAAGCATATCACCGCTGAAACTGTTCACGCGTTCATTGATGAATTTAAAATCACGTCGATTGAATTCGGGCAATGGCTCATTTCGAAATAGCTCGTTTGAAGGTTTTCGATTGCCTCAGTCGTAATTATTGTGCAAAACTGCAACAATACGTGAAAAAATTGTTTTCGATTTCCAATGCGCCGCGAAAACACTCAACTTCCGATCGATTTTGATTCGCATCGCGCATTCACGCAGTTGATTGTCATTGGAATCGAGCGGATTTGCAGATAATTCCATCTCGATTTGCAACCAGTTTTGTTTCTTGGTCTTCGCCTACGAAAACGCACAATTGAGACGAAATTCGCTCGCCAAATTATGTTCTCGGCGCAGCCAGGCCGGATTAACGTGTTTCACGTTTTTCTTGTTTCGAAATTAACCTTGCTGCGATTGTTCGCAAAACAACGTCGAGTTTTTTGTTTCTGTGTTTTTTCGTGTTTTTTTTTTTTAATAAAGCGAACGCTGTAAAGCCTGCGGCTCAAAACTACTTCGACAATTCAGTGGGCCAGCTGATGACTGTCATTTTGAGGAAAACTTCCGTTTTCAATGAAAAGTCCCACTGACCCTGCCAATGAAAATTTACGATTTCTCGTGTGATTCGTAACACTTGATTCCAGATAAATTGGTGATTGCGACGAAATCGATGCGAAGACCAACCAATTCGAAGTTCAAGGATACCCGAGCAACGTTCGATGAGCATTAAAATGCGTCAAAGAACAAGCACACGTCAATTCTGATGCGAAATTGAAGGTTCCGATCGTTCTAAGGTCCGGTGAGGTGTTTTTTTTGGTTTGATCACTTTTTGCAGACAACAAATCGTGCCTTAATGGTCGAATGGAAACAGATTGGAAGAGTTTTTTTATTACCTTTATTATTTTATTGTTCGGTTTCGAATTATGATGAGCTATAGAGTCCCTGATTCATGACCTGACGTTAAATAACCGTTCATCATAAACAGTTTGAGTATGATTTGCACACGGGACGAAGCCTCAGTAACGACCGAAAATTCAATTAACGATTTTGTTACAGTTAATGAGTTGCTGGATCTGTTGTTAACATCGGTTGATCATCGCACAATCATCGCCTGTCGAACGAGAAAAAAATCTGATGGGCATTCATTGACGTGAAACAACCGTATATCATTTAAAATAGACAATGATCGAAGATGATCAGCGAGGTTGAGGCGTTTCTTTTTGGTCGTATGAAATTTTGAGGGAAAAGCAGCATTCTTGCCGGAGCGATTGTTTCCCTTGCGCATATCGTAATCAAACTGAGAACAATGATTTCTTCAATTAATGTCGTCGGCTGCGCGTTCATGCTAGCCATTCTTGCAGAGATGTCGCTATTCGTTATAAGCATGCATTCAGGGGCGATTTGAAATATTGAGTCTGCACATCGAAACAAGAGGCGATGCTGAATGATTAATAAAAAACGACGGGTGAATTTGTTTTTCGCTGGCGCTCATTGCGAGCCCGGAAAGGTGAACAGGCCCGAGTCTGCTTCCACGCGGCAGGCAGCCCCCCGGTGCTCGAGCAGCAGTCGAAGAAGTAGCCGGAAATCTCACCACGTAACATAAAAAAAGCAATTAAAAATAATTTTCGTCACTTGGACTGCCTTCGAAATTATTTCTCTATTAAAGCAATTTAATGAATTTTATTCTCCCTGGAATTTCGTGCAATGCGACTCCGATACGGGAAAAATGTTGATGAGCGGAATATTTCATGTCGAAAATAAATAATGAAAATTTGTCGAGGAAACGAAGATTTTTCCGATATCTACTTTCATCATTTAGCATTAGCAAAGCATTTTGAATTCGTTAAGTTTCCTCTAATCAGTGAGCTGACATCGGTTTCGCGTTCATGGATCGCATTTCAACCACAGTATCGCTCCAATCCAGTGTTTATTGTTGATTAATCTCACTGAAAATTGTTCCCACAACATTCGATCGATTCCATAAACGACTGATAATCCCAAAATCGATTATGGTTTGGATACGCGAGACGATCGTCTGAGCAAACCCAAAGGACTTTCTTTTGCCTTTGATTCTAACGTTGGGTCCACCGAGCGGCACCCATCCGTTTCTATCGAATTCACATATCGACCGAATGTTACATATAATTAAAACACACCTCAATTCTATAATAATCTATAATAATAAAAATCCAATTAGCATTGAATATTCAAATATAAACTAACAATCAGCAAGGCAAACGAACTAAAAAAAAGTTCTTTGCTGTTTCTTGATATCGTCTAGCCAACGTTCCGACTGAACATCAAATGATCGCGTTCAAACTTTCACCAAAGCAGCCTGTGCTCAGGGCTAATGAAAAAGAAGCAAAGAAAAAGGCTGGGGCAGACATCCTATTATGTGGCGTTGCCATACGGAGAGCGAATGACGATGTTTGCGCTGCGGCCAATTGGCGAAAAATGTTGTTCAATATTTTGTTCAAAAAAAAGGATGATAATAAAAACAACAACAAAATGTAATAAAATGAAAGCTATCAAATTGAGTTGTGGGCAAGCATTAAGCGACAATGTTGATAATTGAATCTTTGATTTGTTCTGACTCTGTTTGTACGGCATTGTACTCGTCGAAACGTTGCAAATGTTGCTGGAATTGTTTTTCGATTTGGATTGTGCTGTGTTTGATACCGAACCCCTTTCTAGCTAGCATGGATGCGGCTGATAATATCTGGCTGGAGTCTGCGAAAGGATCTAAGAGTGAATGGAGTTGATTACATGTTCGAGAAGAGGGTATCATCTACCGCACTTACCAATTATCAGATGCGCTGACATCACCTCCCAACTGACGGTTAAGCTCCAAACATTTAGGAAATGAACGGATCTGTCGAAAGGAAGGCAATTTTGAAAGAATCTGCCCTGATAAGGAATGGCACCAATTCGGAGAATTCGAATCGTGTCCGGGAATCGTACCCACCTGACGCCTTCAATGGCCGTCAGCTCCTGAATCAATGTTGCTACGTTTATAGTATTGGGCACTGCCTCTAATATGATTAGAATTGAATCTTTTATAAGTCTAAATGTGGTCAACATAACGATAATTGAAAATATGAAGGTACATAGTGGATCGGCCATCTTGGCGTCCGGCTGTGTGGAGAAGATATCAGACAGTTAGATTGAGCTCTACCAGGCATGTGTCACACGGCCGTTACTTACGTAAAATTTAATAATTAATGCCGCCAAAAATACTCCAATACTCTGAATGAAATCACCAATAACATGTATCACAGCTGCTTGAATATTAATATTTGTCGATGAGAACTCATGAGAATGATTATGATTGGAGGAGTGGCGATAATGCTGACGATGCGGTCCGTCATCGGAGGATGTGGTATCGGAACTGTCTCGATGAACATAGTTATGATTTGGGCATATTGCCACATCTGTGCTGGTCACCAGTTTGTCATCCAACATTAACTTTGATGTTTTTATGTCGATCAATTTTCTGTTGAGTAGTCGTTCAAATGGTCGCCCCCGAAAATGAAATGAACAGAAATGCGCAGATTTTTTTTATGAATTTTGTTGAGCTTGGCGAATTTTCTCGAGGATAACCATTTCATGTTCAAGATAAATTACCTTTGCAAATCACTATCAAAGCTATCCCGATGATATAAATTGCTATTGCTGCTCGTGCGGCGATTAGCATTGTCTTTGAACGGTACGGTTCGGCTGAATGAGTTTGTTCGACTGTGACTGGGCGATCGATACGAGCAAACGCTATTGCTCCGATCCTGATTGATGATGAATGTCGAAGCCGGTGAAGGAAGCATCGCTGTCATATCCACCTCAGTCAAGCCATTAGCATCATTGTGCAGCAATTTATATTTGTAATTGTCTTCATCTGTTTTGGTTTTGTTGTTGTTGTTAGTCCCACTAACATTACGGCTACTGTTTGTGCTACCACATGAGTGATTGTGCGGGTGTGAATGAGCACCACACAGTCCACTATCGCCGTGCAATATGTACGCCATTCTGATAAGAAATAGAAAAATAAAGAAAAACGATCTAAAAAATTCATTGACGCGACATGACGACTTCGTTCAAATGTTTATCGATCCAATAAGGGATCGTTGATGACGTCGTTGATCGATTTTTTTTTTTGATAAATGTAAAATTCAACACGTACACAATATTTATGAATACTCCAATCCCCGATACGATCATCATCGTATCGGCGTCAATATCAAAATCTTCGTACAGCAAACGATTTATAGCAAAATAAAATAGAAACAATGTCAATATCCATATTCCAATAATTGATAATATTGCTCCCAGAACCTCTGCAAGAATCAAAGAATCAAAGAAACAAAGAATAGAATATTTTTCACATGGATCCAACGTAGATTCGAGGAAGAGGCGGAAAGATTCTCCAACATACCAGCTCGTTTATATCCAAACGTCATGTAATTATCTGGCGTTCGCTTCGATAAACATATGGCCAATAAGGCCACGATAAAACTAACACAATCGGACAACAAATGAGCAGCATCAGTCATTATCGCTAAACTCCCAGCCAAATATCCGCCTATCAATTCGGCAATCTGAAATCGGAAGTTGCTTTTAGTGACGATTGTCAGCTAATTAAGGAGGTTGTGGGTTTTTGGAAACAAGCGGGAGTCGACCAATGAGAATGAAGGAGGAGGATGAGGTGGAGGTGAGAGGAAGGCGGTGGTTGGAGAACGTAAAGTGAATATACAAACCATAAATACAAAGCACAAGGTCGTTGCCATGATGAGCTGTCGTCTTTCTTTCGAATTTTGTACTTCATGTTTTGGCGTGGATTTAAAACCATTTCCACCCAACAAGCAGAACGCAGACTGCTGCTGAAAGAAACCAACCAAATAAATGACGGAGGGAAAAAACAACACATTCCACGTCAAACGGCAAATGTTTACCGAAGCGCTACGGTAATTGTTCAATCGTGACAAGATGAGTTAGATGGAGGTGCTTCATATAAAAGTCAATAGGATCGGTGCAAGATGATGGCAAAGTTCTTGAGAATCTGAAATGGTTCGGTATTTTTTTTATGACGGCTCCCTTTTAGTTTTGGCAAATAGAAGTCAATCAAATATCGTTTCGAAACGAAAACATTGAAAATCACAAGAATCGAATTTGTTTGAAAAATCCATGCCACACCAATTCATAAATATCTGTTATAATAACGCGTAACAATCGATTCGGAAGAGGTGTGCCTGGCGGCTGAACCAATAATAAAAAGAAAGACATGAGTTTCAACGGAATCCATTTTAATCGGACAGCTAACTCGAACGAGTCTGGTTTTTTTTTATAGAAAAAATGAGAAATATTGAATTTGTTTTTTTCTCGCATCAGACCATGAGCAAATCGAAAATCAATTCGTGAATGGTTGACGGAGTGCAACCAATTGCGAATCCGATAAGGAAGCATTTCGAGTCAAATCGCCAAAGAAATTGTACTTCGTTAGTGAATTTCACAAAAATAATATTACAATTTGCTTGTTTGGCACGAGAATAGCCTCGATTTGAGAGAAGAAAACCGCTCTGTTCCAATCCGTTACCAAAGCTTTGGCCTGTTCAAACAACAGGAACAAAAGCAATCAAATTGGGTCGATCTCATGCGTAAGCCACTAAACATCAATTCCATTGGCAATAACATGCTTTCTCCATTTTCTTCGGGAGGAGCGGAACGTCCGCCGACGAAATTCGATTGCAAACCCATCAGAAATTCAATCGACATAATTCCAATTCTAGGCGATAAGATAAATCGCAAATGTTGCAACAAGACAACTCGATAAATGGATTGGAAGTTGGAATATTGATACCTCAAGCAGAGTGCTTGGGCGACATTTTAGCATCATCACCACGTGCTCATGCCGTTTTTTGCTGGTGAACGTTTCGTTGGTGGCCACAACCAACAACGGTTATCTAAAAGGGATGGCATCCACGAGACACCCAAAATCAGGCATATCAAAAACAAATACAATACTGGATTGAGGGAATGCTTCAAGAAGAGTTCGAAAGTGACTGTTCCACAAAAAATGAAGACCAAAAATCGGTTGTGGTGAAAAATTTGATTGAAAACTGAAAATTGGTATTTCACGAATCATCGAGATCTGAAGACGGTTAGTGGTTGAAGTTATGGAAGTCGAACGAAACTGCTCGTGCTCGTAGAGCTTCGACAAAGTTGTTCAGTTTTCCATTCTGATCAACACGAACCACCTGATACAATTGTGGCAAGAAGGAACCCCACGATACAGCCGCACCGCGCAACATGTCTATCCTCGCCTTGGAGGAACTGCGTGACAGAGGTCGTCGAACAACATTCTTCCGAAAAAATATGGTTGGATGGGTACCAATACCTTATTCGACTGCCATTTGATGTTCATTCAACAATTTAATTTAATCATCGTCATTTGCGCATTCGTTCGACGACAAACAATCGCAAAAATAAGCTTATTTGAAACGGAAATACACGCCACTCGATTAGCATTGAAAGGTGTGTACTGTCATTGGTGCTAAATGCCCCAAATTGTTGGACAAACTTTGATGCGGTGATTATTTCTCATTTGTGACTCTCATTTCGGCGACACTTGACGATATACGTCACCTTATAGTGTGCAGTCTCAGTTTCAGCCGCCTGCTAGTAGATATAGTGTGTCTAGCGAATACGCTTGTTTTCATTCTCTGTGGAATATTTCTGGCTGACAAGAAAGGATTTTTGTTTAGCACACCGAACCGCTACAGCGCTCGCACATTGCCGCATGATTATTCATTCACCAGAATTAGCATATTTCAAAATGTTTTCCACTCAAGAGGATATTTGCATACATTGTATTGTTATTGGTTCATTTAAGCAGATTATTCCACTGACTTGGTTGGCTCTCGAGAAATCATAGTGACTCGTTTCGTGTATAGACTTTGTGGATGGGGAGTCGTCTTGGCACCGATGAACGAATGCGCAAATGATCGCCGAGTGTCTTCGATGGACGACATGGAAGCAATAACCATCGCACAACCACAATGGGATGCGATTTGTACCAACGATGCCAAAAGTGAAGAATGCTACTTACATCTGGCAAGAGTGGACTGTCAATGTCATCCGCTTGCAACGATGATCCTGCACTAATGTTATTGTCATCGTTGAATACTGGGCGATTATCAATGCAATTCGCCATCTTCCGAAATATCCAGAGCACGGTAAATATCACTCGATATATCACATTAAACTATCGCGTCACCAAAATGCCAGTTGCCAATTCGCCCGTCGTCAAGAACCCAACTGAATAAAATCGAAAAAGTTTTGTGGTTGTCGATTGGAAAAAGCTTGTCAATCAGAACCAATATCACACATGAGTGATCCGACCGCAATTCAATGGGCCACGAAAATTGAAGAAAAAAACCGTAAACAAATGATTTTCTCGTTGAGTCGCTACAGAGCTTTGCTTTCTAGCGATAATGAAAACAAAAGTGGGAACAATAACGCCGCTATCACATGCACACTGACAAACCAAAGCTCACAGAAACTCTTCGACGCACAATGCGTAAAAATTACGTTGACTGTTGTTCTTGTTGTTGCTAATTTTTGCTAGAGATACCGCAATTGCAAATAATCATTTTGATCTGGACGAAATGAATTGAACTTTTGGAAAAAATCAACTGAACCCACCAGCACCGGGACCGATGAAATGCATCCAGTCAGAAATGTTTTGATGGTTTAGCACGTTTTTCCTCTTTGGAAACTCACGGCACAATTGGAAATTGATTTTTTTGGTTGATCGAACGGAATCGAGAGAAAATGCAATGAGTTTTTTTTAGCGGAGCGTTCGATGCAACTTGTCTACTCTAATGTATCTGGATGGTGAATAATGACGAACGAAAGCACTTATCAATTTATCACCATCTGAGAACCATTACATCAAAAATGGTTATGAGTTCTGCTCAGTGACGAGCGAGCCACTTCACTCCAGTGCTCACGTGCTGTGACGTTTTCGTGCTATGGTTTGTGTTCTTTGTGTGGTCGTCGCTTTTGCATCAATGATGCGGCACAGACTTAGCCGAAATTTCATTCATTTCGATTGATTGATTGAATTGAATTGATTAAGTCCAATTGTCATTTTGTTGAGAATCTTTGTAGGATCCCAAAAAAAGTTCCAAAGGAATCCCGAACTGTAAATCGTGTTTTTTGCGCCAAAAAAACAATTGAAATTTCTTACGGATTCACCAAAACGATGAGCAAATTCAGCTCATGACTAACTCACGATGAGCAAATGAGAGAGTGATTTGACATTTCTTGTTATCTACGCTCGAAATACCGAAAGACAGTTCGATTGTTGACGTTGAATATTATTTGTAAAAGAATCGAGTTTGAAACCAGTAAAAGGAAAAATTCAATATAAATTAGCTATGATGGTCACGGAAGCGACTGATAACGACCCTGGTCAAGATGACGATGCGATCAACAAGCGATTGAATAAAACGATGGAAATGAGATTGGATTCGGACAAGGTTTGATCGATTGAGTGTTTCTTCAAAATTATTCGAGATGATTGGCGATTTTGTGGTTTCAGGAAACGCTCGACGCTCTAACTGATCTTTCGTCATTCTTTCGCGAGAATACACTGCAGGCGCGACGAAATCTCCGCAGTCAAATTGAACAACGCAGTTTGACGATCAATGAGAGTTTTCTATTGGCTTTCAAGGAAGTGAAGTCAACGTTGGGAGCGATCTGCGA
>JANSTV010014563.1:0-16428 GCA_027564135.1 Lestremia cinerea
TTGCCCGTACTTCTGCAAAATGGGCAGAATATCGAAAACTGGCACGGACATGTTGATGTGCGGATAAATCAGGCGGTGATTATCGTCCTTGGAGTTCGAAATGCTGATGCCGAGCAAATGTCCCTGGTCACTGAAGACCGGTCCACCACTCTGGCCGGCTTGAACGCTGGCATCCGTGAAGATCACACCTCTCGAAATTTTGGTGATTCGTCCCTCGAAGATGCTCGGCAGGAACTGATCGTCGCTGCCAAGGCTGGAGAAATGCGGGAATCCGGAAGAGTACACCAATTGACCTGACGGGAAAGGTGACATTATATTGAAAAAAAAAAAAACGATGAGAACAATTCGCGACTCACCAATTCTCGCTGGCATCGAATGGCATTTCGTGAAAAACTGGTCAGGAATATCCTCTGGCGCTTCCAGCACAGCGATGTCGAAGGCGACATCAAAATGTGGATTCTTGAAGATGATTTTACTCGCGAATCGCCCCGACTTCCACGTGCAGACCACTTCCTTAACATCAGTCTCGATGACATGCGCACAAGTGATGATGACTCGAATGTCACCGATTTTCATGAAACAACCGGTGCCCCACAGTGGTCCGCTCTGGATCAATACGACGAAGTTCTCCAAAGCAGCGGAATTCCGTCGGTTTATCAACTTGGTGGATTTCGAGGGGTCGCAGGTGAGTCCTTCATCGATTTGGATGTTCGTCAGGTAGGTCTGTTGCATGAACTCGATCAAAATCTCACTGAAGTTCGCCACCAGGGTGAGTGTTGCGTTTTCGTTCTTCCAGTTGAATGTCGTGCTGATGACGATTCCAATGAGCTCTCTGAAAATGAAGGAATGAGTCTTTCATTGCAGATCAAATCAGAACCCCCATGCTGGCCAATCCACTTACTTGTGGCGGTTATAAACGGCGCCGCCTTCACAACCAAAAACCAGTGGCATCGAAGCCACCATCAAACACTTGCTGTCTCCGAATATGTTGGCTACTTTTCCGACATTTATCGTGTTCAGGAAGCACTCATTTCCGAAGGGTGTGCTGATCGATTCGACATTCTCCAGTTTCTTCACACTGCTGACACGGAACACCTCAACGTTTCTTTCCTTGGGGCCAGAACAGTCGTTCGGCGTATTCGAATCGACGATCTTCGTGAAAATATCCAGCGGAGGAATGGGATCGCTGATGGGCGTCGTTGAAATCGACAAAATGACAAAGCTCGACAACAGAAGCTTGTGCAAATCGTCGTCTATGGTGGACGATGGTACCGTAATCGAAGTGGTTGTCGAGAAGGACTTGGCTACGAACCCTTGAAGGATGTCGTTGAACGAATTGTAGATATTTTTGCATTTGAAAATGTAGAGAATCTTTGCATTAGCCGACACCAGAGAGTCCTGTCGGTCATGGATGAGCTTATAGTTGTGTTTGGCTAGGCAGCGATAGCGTCGATCGTTTACGGTGTCGATGATTCGATTGATTTTCAAATCTTTCGCCAGATCGTGATCGGATTTGGTGCGCACTTGGTTTTGGTATTCGCTGAAGGCGTTCAGCAGTACAGTAGCCGGCGCCAAACAGTATTGGTTCTGGAAGAGAATCGCCGATTTCCGGTTCTGGGGATGGTTTTCCGCAAAGATGATTCCATGTTGGGGGTAGATCTCTGCTGGCTGTTTCATTATCTGTGGAGCGAATGAAATGGAGAATGCTTAGCTCGTCGTTTTCTCATGAAATTCCGAAAAAAAAAACACCCGGACAACAAATTTCCCACGACACACGATGGCTTTCAATGAACGATCCCTTGACCCGATCCATTCGAAAACTCAACAAAATCCCTGAAACTTATTCCGCAGCCGCATTCTCACTGAGCACAGCGAAATTAACAAAATGACAAACAACTGTCGATCTTATCGCAGACAACGGCAAATGTGGCGATAGATCGTTTTTTATTCACGCGTGGGGTCACAATTGACCCGATTAACAATCAACGATGACCAACGACAACGAACATTGTTTGTTTCCAAAAAGTGCATTGCAAGCTGCACGTCTTATCGTCAATTGACACCGATACAGATAACGCAACATTCAAAACAATTGCATTATCCGATTCGATGCCGTGTTGACGTGTATTTTGGGCTGGAACAAACAACAACAGCGGAAAAATTTCGTTTTGCGATCCCACTTTTCCTGGGCGGCTGCTTGGGAAAGATTCGGCGTGAATCAAATTTAAGTGCCGAATCTCAATGTGAGTCATTCCCATCCAAATTGCTGCTTATCAACACAAATTTCCATTTATCGAAATGGAACCGCGAAAAAAACCGGTTCGTAGAGATTACGCTTAACAATGGGTTGTCAGCGGATGATTTTTTATTCGATTCGACACCGACTTTTGACCCGAACTATTGAACCAGAAGGGTCAGAGAAGATTTCACTGGCTTTGTGATTTAAGCAGCCGATGTGCGAGTGCTCCGTTGACTACATGGACTACACCGAAAAGGGGAAAGCCCGAGCCCTCTTAGCCATCAAGCGCGCTTGAGGACAACGTTAAATCGTCAACTTACCACAAACACCTTGGTAAAATATCCACTAAAGCAGCTTGTCCGTTGAAATTTCGTGCAAAAATACAAAATTGCTGTCAAATGCACTATCAGTCGATGCGATTCGACCGAGAATCAAGTGGAAAGTGAGAGATGATGTCGGATGTGCGAATGATTTTAATCAAATTAACGCGTGACGGCTATCGCACTCGACTCAAAGCGGCAACGCGATGCGAACGAGAAACAGCTGATGACGATTTGTTTACAAAATACGAATTTTAAATGATGATAAGCACGGCTTGAATGACGTTTGTGCGAAAGCCATGGATTAACAAAAACAGAAAATAATCATTCATGACGGATCAAGCGGAGGGGGCGACATCTGGTGGAAGTGCATTGAAGGTCGTTGGGTTGTGTCCGAGATGTGTCCGAGATGTGTCACTCAACGTGAGAATCGATGGAAGGCTCCTTCCTCAATATAGCACCCATTCTGGTTCTGCTTCCCCCGCACGGCCTTGAATTTCATTCACAAACTTTTCCTGACTGAAATACTCGTGTGAAATTCATTCGGCTGATCCCAGTCACCGTGTCAAATGTTTACAATTTCATGGTGACAAATCACATAATGCCAGCCACGCAAACCTCTAATCCCAGACAAAGTTGAGAATGCGACTAAAAATAGCAAAAGCTCGACCTCTTTTACGCGCCAATCGACGAAAATAGTCGAGCCAGACACCCAAACATGCAATTTCAATCAATTGCGTCGATTGCAATCGTAAGCGATGTGCATCCGAAATATCTCACGCTTTCGCTAGTGAATGATTGATTGCTGCAAAGTCGCTGTCTGGTCGAGAAAAAACGATTGTGGCAAGAGACGCCTCAACAAAGACTGTTCAAATGTTCTGCCAAAGCATTTATTAGATCAAAGCAAAATGTACAAATTTAAAGTTAAACCAAAATTCGGAGGCTCGAAGTCGATCAGGACGTCTAGGCAGACACTCAGTCGATCACGTTGTCTTAGAAAAGAGTTGAGACTAATATTACTCAATCAAAACAACAATGAATGAAATAAAGAAACGTTGGGTGACTGAGTGGTGATCCAAAGAGCCCCGAATAACCGAGTTGGAATTTTCTTTAAAAAAAAACTTAATCGATTGCTTAAGCGGCAGCCTCTTCACCGCCCTCAGCTTCTTCGCTCTCCTCCTTGCCAGTGAGCATTTCGATGAGTGCGGCTGTGTCAATTCGGTTCTTGTCGTCGATGACCAATTGATCGTATGCATCGTCAACCTCGTCCTGGGTGAATCGGTCGCCGAAGTTGATCAAAAGATGACGGAATTTGTCGCCATCGATGAATCCGTCCTTGTCGAATTTCTTGAAGGCCTCAACGACGGCATCATCGTCATCGGTGGCTCCTGAGCCAGACATGCGTTTGGCAAACAAGGTCAACAATTGGGTAAAATTGATGGGACCAGAGGCCTCGCTGAGCATATCGTCCAATTCCTTTTCGGTGGTGAGGCGGCCGACGGCATCAAAAGTGGCACGGAGATCGTTCTTGCCGATGATGCCATCCTTATCTTGGTCCATCATTTGGAAGGCCTGTGCGAGAGGGAAAGCATTGTATTGCTGGAATTCAACCGAAACCGATCAATCGAACCTCTTTGAACTCGGCGACTTGTTTCTGCGAGAACATCGAGAAGACATTGGAACCAGCACGGGCCTTGGCACGTCTGGATGAACCACCAGACTTGGCCGATTGTCGAGTTGAACCGGCTGCTGGGGCGGCAGCTGGAGCTGGTGCTTCTTCAGCTGGTGGAGCTTCGGCAGCTCCTTCTTCCTTCGCCTTCTTCTTCTTCACCTTCTTCTCTTTGTCAGCCTGCGAAAGAGTTGCGATCACATTTCGTTAGAATTATTCTCGAGATGATTGCGTAATCTTCAGTTGGGATGCGATTCAATTTCCTTTCAGTTCATGTCACGCTTGATCACGATTGCATCTGTGGCTCGCACTTAAAATAGATTTCATCGAGAACTTCATGGGCCAAGTTATGGTTGGCAGACCGACAATTGAATTCTTAAAATAGAATCGCGAATGCCATATTTAAGCAAGCGATGAATTATGGTTCGGAAAATTTATGTTGGAACGCGAAAATTTCAATTTCAACGTCTTTTCTGATCATGCCCTTCGAAGTGAAGCTTTCTAGATGATCTCCGCTACTGAATTCATCTGTGATTCTCAAAGAGTCCTTGATCACGACGATCGCTGAAAACCGCTGATACTCGCTGCCACTAGACAGTTTGAAGGCTCTCAGCGGAAGCCAGTTGAGCTCATTCATTACTCTCAACCAAACCACTTCCAACCCATCGAGAAAACACGAAAAAAAAACTTCACGAAAATCTCATCCACAAACGAAACGACGAACACAAAATAAAAACCCCTGCCAGAGCATACTCACCATGTTGGATAGTTTTCGACCGCTAAGCACAAGATACCAGACGCAACTGATGTTCAAGTGGATTTCATCGAAGCAACTGACTTTTCCGAAAATTGATATTTCGATGCATTACATGAGTATGCGTTGCGTCTCAAAAATATTGGCCTCTAAATCCCGATGTGCGGTGTGCGGTATGTGCGCAAGACGACGAAGGCAATTATTGTTGGGCCGCGCTGTAATCAGCTGAGATTCAGCGATGAGTTCACGTACCGACGTTTATGACAGACCTTTTTTAGCAACTACGACCATTATCCGTCTCAACATCTAAATATAATTGCCGTCGTTGCAACCATTCCGCACAGAGGCAATTCACATTCAGAAGTCGTGCCAAGAATTCCGGGTCGGAATGCCTTGCGACTAATTGTGATTTGTAGTTTTGGCTGTTTTGCGCGAGAATGCTGCGCTTTCGAGTTCGGGTGATTGATGGGTCAATTGCGACACCGATGATTGACTGATTGGGGGTGTTGTTTTGATTCGAAGAATAGTGCGTTTGAATGGGCTTCGTATTGCTTGTAGACATCACACCAAAATCCAGCTTTGGCCCCGGATCCGCTGTAAGCGATGAATCAACTTTGATGCGATTCAGTAGCTTTTGATCCCCGGGTAGTCGATCTTTCCAATGTGAACATACAATACACGAGAAACCCATTTCAGCTCGACTTCTGTTTCAATTTATTGACGCAAGCAGGTCGGTAAATAGGAAAATATTCCAATCATCACAACGCAGAGAACAAATGTTGGAACAATTTGCATAGCATTACGTCAACGAGAGCAGCTCTTTGCGTCATTCTCACACAACTATTATGATATCGTTGTGGCACGTTTGCCGAAAATTTGAGTTGAATAAGCTCTCCATAACAGCTCCGTGTCAGACTCAAAAGCGTCACTCGAACAGAGAACAGTCGATTATTCTCCAGTTCCACGTAAGCTCCGTCTGTATTTTCTCAATAACAACACAAAATACATAACAAAAGTCGATCTTCGCTTGACTTAGTTCTCGAAACAATTCTCAATTACAGTCAGTCACTAAAATTTCTTGTGCGAATCGCTTCTAGTGGTGTTTGCTGTCATTTCGAAGAGTTAACAGAACGAATTTTATAGATTTTTTGTCATGCAAATCATCTTGATAGTTCTATTTGCGACCCGTGCGGTTGCTAATGGTATTGAATTAGAATTTACGAATCAAATAAAACCGGGTGAGATAAAAGATTATGTTTTGTACGTATTCGAATTCGGTTATCGAGAGCTATTTACTCAAATTCAATTCCGTCGAACAGAGACTGCCAAAATCCTCTGTAAGTTTTCCTTGGAATATGAAAATCATGCAAAAGAGACTGTTCAAAAGAAAGACCAAAGAACGTTGCTCGAATGAGTCGATAATGTTGATGCACGCAGACAACAATCGAACACACATTCTTGACGTGAACAAGCAAGTTCAACGCAATGCATAGCGCAATCCTAGCCACCACACAGAACAATAGCATTCCACACGCAATCATCTTTTGACACCTGGTGTGTGAAACGATGAATCCATTGGAATTTTGTTGATTCTACTTGAATTCGTACGTTCGGAAACCACGTCGTTGTTTTGTCGTTTGTTGTCACTAAATTTGCGCAGCAAATCGATAACGTGTCGACAACTCGAACTTACGGTCTTTTGAATCAGTTTTGATATCGGCAGAGTTTTGCCATCTGATTGTTTAGACCAATCAGCCCACCATCTTCGTTCTTGGAGAAAATCATTGAAGAAGCGACTCGAGTGTCCTAATGTAAAAAGTAATCGCATTTTGTCATCCGCATCCAGCCAAAACACCGAATACTCGAACAACGTTTGCAGGTAACGCAATCAGTGACTCTCACCTCCTTGGTAATCCTGCAATGATTTCCTCGCAATTAGACTTGCCGAGCATTGTAAGAATAATGCGAACGCCGATGAATACATTTGCAATGAGAAAACGCTGTCCACCTTGGCATTTTTAATGACCATAAAATATCAAGCGCTAGTGAATAAAGCAGTGAAAAATGTCCCCAGCAACCAGGCCGTTTATGACTATTTCTTAGCGGAAAAGGAGTATCTAAAAGGAAGAATGTGAGTTTGTGTTGCTCTGCGGAAAGTGAATACGAATAGTGGATTTCATACCCAATTCTTCAACTTCGCAGCCGAAAGTATATTCGTGAAGGAATTTTGAACTCGTAGGTGGTTGATGGCTATCTTTTCAACGCATTTACCACTAATCGGTGATGACAATTTCAGGTACATTTCCGCCGAAACCACCATGGATGATGCACAAGAGGTAGTTGGTTGCTCTGGGATCATGTACAAAATGAAATCACCGAAAATTGCAAGGAGGCAAAATATGAGTCAACTTCTGCCAGCGAATCATTTCTTCCATATGGTAGCAAGATTCTTGAGCCAACGAAGCTCCGATATTGAACCCCTTGAATGGATAACATTTTTTAATGGAAAATCGTGAGCATAAACATTCACACGTTTTTTTTGTATCTTCAACCATGAACCCACTGCATTTCAGGTCATTGCGTGTAATTGAAAACGCTACCGAATCCGCAAGAACGGCATATGTTCGCCGAAAACCGTTGAGTATGATTTCATCTCACTACCTAATGACGAGTAGTACAGAACTCTTCAGGTTTTTGGAAAAGTATGATGTGGGTTTGGCCTCAATTTGAACCAAATAGTGATCGAACTTGTGATCTTTCCAGCAAGTCAGGTTTTCTGCCACTGTGCAACTTGAGTAGATTCACTTCACTTGTCAACGAGTAACTTTTCCCACGAAACTGTTAGCTTACATTTTTAAACCACGATTCTCCTTCAGCTGTTTCATTAAAGAAAATCCCTGCAAAGATCTTTCCAGAACCACGAGGGTGGCATTTAAGATATATTTTCATTCGTACAGCCTTGATAAGCAGATCGCTATTGGCGATGGGCTCAATTCAGGTACGAACACACGACGAATAACGCCAATTCTGTCATCTTACAGAGGGTGAGTTCGGCATGCCCATGCACTCCATAGTAACGATCACCAGACTATGAATCCTTCCAACATTTTCAGAGAGTTCACGCTTCGCCTAGACAAACTCCAGGGCTTCAAAGACGGGTAAATTGTCGAAAAATGTGTCTCACTCTGTTGTGCATTTTAAATTTCTTTCAAGTCTTCAAAAACCGGACAACTATCATTTGTTGGGCTACTTTTTCAAGATGAACAAAGAAGACCAAAGTGAAATTGTATACAAATTTCAAGATGCGAAATTGTGAGTCACCGAGTCAGGCATTGAGGACGGATGGGCTTAATTTCAATTTCAATCTATAGTTTTTCAAATGATCTTGGGGAACCAAACCTCGTTGACATGGTTCTTGAAGCAAGTGGAGAATCAACTCGATTGTACGAACCATCTAATTAGCTTTCCCGAACTTTACTTGACTTGAATTTCTGATTCGCAGCGAAACCTACAAATCATTTGTCCTTTCGTTAGTCTCTCAGCATTCAAATTATGCGAACTGTCTCTAACATTCACTTCTTCACATCTCAGTTCTGCCATGGAAGCCGCCATTACATTCGATAGTAGAAAAATATATCCTGCTCTCTTAACAGTGTAAGCTCAATCGAAGACACAGAGTGCGGAAAGCAGAGACTCACTGACGTTCTCCATCAGCTTCTTGCATTTCAATCGCGAATTCGGCAACAATGCAGAATATTTTCAGATCTTCAAGGAAGATTCTATTCGCGATAAAATTCTTGCCACATATCAAGAGTAATTTGGGAAATATATTTTAAGCACCTTCACTAGAAAAATGATTTGATCTTCAGGAACAACAACTTGAGCCCAATTCAAATTGCTGCACTCTTTTATACCGTTCTCGCCGACCAGTTTCTGAGGTACGTTTTCGCTAGAGGTCATTCGAAGTGACAGAAATATATTCCCTTTCAGTATAACGGAGCCAATAAATGAAGGTCTTCAAAGCATGAATCTGGAGGCCGGGGTTGTGTAAGTTAATAGTTTGAACTGAGTCGAAATTCTCAACAAGAATGATTGCCGTGAAATTCATCAACTTTTAGGAGTGAGCTAGACGAGATTAAAAAAAACGAGGGAATGTATGTGTGGACGAGAAGGGTACAAAAGACAGCGAAGTAAACTTTCAATATCGATTGCCCATAGGTTCACGAGTCTTTCGGAAAGCCGAACGAAGTCATTGTAGTAGTTCTTAATTTATGGAGTTGAACTCGTGTTGATCTGGCAATTAATTCACAGGACCAAAACAATCACGTGGGTAAGATACGAGCTGCAGGTTGATAACGTAGTTTTTGTCATTATCCCCAAGGAAGCATCGTTCCATATCCGCGAAGATCCTACCGGAAAGTTACAAGTTATCGAAACCCCTGGTTCCAAGTGAGCTTCGCCGGCAACGCCTCGACGACTGAATGATGGGAAACTTTCCGCATTCCGTTGGGAATGTTTTTCAAATAAACAAACACCTGTTCATGAAATATCTCACGATCTTTGTTTGATTGACTCGAGCAGCATTTCTGATGACACAGAGCGTTTCGAAGAAGAATTTGAAAGACGACAAAAATCGAATGGAATTGTGAAAATTGTATTATAGTTGAAGTAGTAAGATGGTGTACAAAAAAGGAATCGTGCTTGGTGCCTGTAGCGTCTGTTTTTACTCAAATGACCACTCCGCTGGAAAATCCAGGGAAATATCGTATTATTCAAACGCCGATTTTCATCATCGCCGCGGGTTTGTGCCATAAATTATCCAAAAAAGTGGTCACTCGAAGAGTTGTTGTCGCATTGACGAGACGTCGTCCCAGCTGGGAATCGAAGACATCAGTCGGTCGAAAAAAATGTAATCCACAGAACATTGGCCTGTGATTTTCAAAGGTTCAAGGCTGAGAGTTGTGCAGTCGCGCGTAGACTCCACCAGCCCCAAGCAGTTGGCTGTGCGTGCCTTGTTCGACGATGCGTCCTTGCTGAATGACGCAGATCACGTCTGCATTCTGAACTGTTGAGAGGCGATGGGCAATCACGAGGCACGTGCGCCCGGATCGCGCCAAATCTAGTGCTTGTTGAACGACTTGCTCGCTCTGCAAGTCCAAGGCAGAGGTGGCCTCGTCCAAGAGAAGGACTTTCGGGTTTCTGATCAATGCCCGAGCAATGGCCACTCGCTGCTTCTGACCGCCGGACAACTGCGTTCCTTTGCTACCCAGATTCGTCTCGTAGCCCTGCGAAAAAGAGGAATTCTCGTGAGATGTACGCCGGCGATGCCGTAGAACCTCAATCGTTGCTTACCAGCGGCAGTGTCGAGATGAAGCTGTGAACGTTTGCCATTTTGGCCGCCTCGATGATCTCCGCCATTGAGACCTCACGAGTGTTGATGCCGTACGCAATGTTCTCCGCAATGCTGCGATCGAACAGCACCGGTTCTTGCGAGACGATGCTCAGCTTGGATCGCAAGTCGCCGATGGAGAGGTCACTGGAAATCTCGTCCATGCCCATGAAGATGCGACCGTTGTCGACGTCGTAGAGACGTTGCAGCAGCTGAATGCACGTGGACTTTCCGCATCCAGAAGGCCCAACGAGGGCGACCGTCTTGCCTTCCACTACGTTTAAGTCCAGACCCTGCAGAACCTGGGTTTCAGGACGTGTTGGGTAACAGAACTCCACTCGCTTGTAAAGTAGGTCATTGCACTTATCCGGCTTTCGGTTGCGGTTGGAGATGACTGGCGATGTGATTTGTGGTAATCGGTCGACAATTTTGAACAGACTCTGACCTGCGATGAGGGCAGCCGTGAAAGCCGGAGCAAAAACGAGGGTCTGTCCCAGAATGTAGGTACCGTAGAGCAGAGCTTCAGAGGTTCTGTAATTGGGAATAGCTGTTTATCAAATTTTCAAATGCACGTTTTCAAACACCTCACTTGATGACATCTTTGAAGTGAATTTCATCCTTGGCCACCAGCAAACCACCATACCACAGCGCCACTGCGTATCCAAAGTACGGGATAACTTGACCGGTGGAATTGACAAGTCCGCGCCACGACATTTTCTTGCGCATGAGTGTTTCCACTTTGTGAATTTCGTCCGTGTACCGAAGCAGCGCATGGGGCTCTTGTCCTGCGATCGATGGATATTTGAACATAGCAGCGGTTGTTCATTCAAAATCAAAACTTACTCAAACTGGCGATGGTTCGAATGTTCGAAATGGCTTCCGTTGCGATCTTTGTACCATCTTCAAGTGCTTTCTTCTCCATTGTGGCGGTTTGACTCATGTGCCTGATTGCGAGAGGGAAATGAAATGTAAAATCGATACGAATGCGAACTCACGGGGACTTACTTGGCTTCTAGTAGAACAGTGAAGACTACCAAGGGCACGGCGCTCAAGCACACCAACGCCAATCTCCATGCGCAAGTGAATGCCACTATCATACCAATCACAAAAGCCGATATTGATTGAACGATCACACTGAATGGGTAACCTATGGCCTTTCGAATTGAAAATAAGATTGAAGATCATTTGAAAATCAAATCAATTTTGATTATTCGCTTACACCCTGCACGCCTGCAGCGTCTCCAGTCAGGCGGGTCGATAGAGCTCCCACAGCGTTATTGTCGTCGTCAAACCAACCCATCTCCTGTTTAAGCATCGATGCGAACACCATCGATCTTAACATTGAGAGAAAGAAACACAGGTAAATTAAAGCCGTGCTTATGCAACCATTAGTCGTAATGAAGGCTCACCGAATCCTCGTGGTCAAATTGACACCGACCAAGTTGCAGTAGTGCGTTTGCAATACTGCGGCCAAGAACATCACACCGCCCAGAATCAAAAAAAGAATGCACAGCTTATAAGTTTCGTCAAGAGCTTCTTGGGCATCACTGAGAGCGAGAGCGCCATAAACTTCACCGAAAAGTACAGCGAAAAAGGAAAACGATGCTCCGATAATGACCGCTGAAATCGTTGCAATGAAAAACACGCCCCATTCGGGTCGACAAATGCGCAGAATTCTCTTAGCCGTCTTCATGTATTCCGATTTTTCTCTCGGCTGGGGTGTCGACTCTTTATCTTTAGTGATATCTACGTCCAAATGGTCAAATCCATTGCTCAAGAACAATTGCTTTCCATTAATTTTTTCCAGGTTGTCCACATTCTCGTTGACAAGTACGGGCGTGAATCCCGGGTCAGAGTCCGCTTCGCCATCGAACGTTCCAGCCGATATCATGTCATAGTAGCGACCCTCCAAGGCGATAAGTTCTTCGTGGCTGCCGTCCTCGACCACCTCACCTTTGTCGATGAACAGAATGCGGTCGGCTTTCTTGATCGCTGACAGTCGGTGCGAGACAACGATCGTGGTTCGACCTTTGCTGACGCGATCCAGTGCTTCTTGGACGTCGCGTTCTGACTGATAGTCGAGTGCCGAGGTAGCTTCGTCCAAAAGTAAAATCTTTGGATTTTGGATGAGCGCCCGGGCGATGGCGATACGCTGCTTCTGACCACCCGACAGCTGGCAACCCTTCTCGCCGACCAGCGTGTTGTAGCCCTGCGGAAGGAGCGCGATGAAGTCATGGGCACCTGACGCCTTCGCGGCGGAGCTGATCTCCTGCTGTGTCGCCTCTGGTTTTCCGTAGCGGATGTTCTCACCGATGCTGGTCGAAAACAAAACTGGCTCCTGACCGACCAGGGCAATGTTCGAACGAAGCCACCCGATATTGAATTGGCGAATGTCGCAGCCGTCGATCAGAATGCCACCATCGACGGGATCATAGAATCGCTGCAGCAGATGAAGACATGTAGATTTCCCATTGCCTGAACTGCCTACGAAGGCCACTGACTGGCCAGCTGAGATCTTCGTGGACAAACCACGCAGAATAGGCACTTCTGGACGCGAAGGGTAGCTGAAGATAATGTTATTGAATTCAATGTCACCTCTGATGCCGAAGTTCAAGATTTTGCCCTCAAACGACATTGAATCGATTTTGGATTTCCTATCAATCACTTTGAAGATAGTTTTAGCTGAGCCCCGAGCAGCTGCAAATGTTTCGAGGAACGGTGCGGTTTTGGCAATGTTGTCAGCACCAACGATTAGACCGAAGAACGTCTAGTTAGAAGATGAATGAGTGTTACACGCAAATTTCATCGAGGCTCGGATTGAATAAACAAGAACTTACAATCATCAACACAGCTGGCGTGTAGTCCTTGTCCGTTTTGTCGCGATCATCCAAGACAAGCTTCACGCCATACCAATAAGCCAGAGCATTACTGGCGAAGAACAGGAAGCGCATAATGCCTTCTCCAATCGCAGACGAGAGCCCCTTTGTTTTGCCCGCCTTTTGAGCGGGGATCAGCAGCCGATCATATCGTTCGGTCTCTTTTTGCTCTCCACAAAACGCAACAACAGTGCGGATACCTCCAAGAACTTCTTCGACCAAATTAGCAGCAATCGCATATGCGTCCATCTCTTTTGCCGTCAACGTTGCTTGAATCTGATCAGTAAATACAAATTAGGAATCGTATGTGCCCAAAGGCTATCTGCTGATAACGTTTATACCTTTCCGATGATCGTATTCGTTATGATAACGATAGGAACATACGAAATAACCACCAAAGACAGTTCCCATCCGTAGAGGAAAGACAAGGTCACGCAAATCAGGAATCCAATAATCAACGTAGCAAAATGACTGACTTTCTCACCCAGCCCATCACGAATTTTCTCAATATCTCTGCGAAGCAAACGCATAGCAAACATTTTATGGCAGCTGTTTTGGGTTCAAGTCGAACCGTTCAACTCACTCAGTCATCCGCACAGCGATATTGTTCCCTTTGGACACGTCAAACCAACCGATGTCTTGCCGAAGCAGCGATTGAAAATAACGCACCCGAATGCGTGTCACTTGCTTCAGTGCGGTATAGTTGAACAAATCAATACTGAATATGCTGGTGATGAAGAGCAGCACGGCTATTAAAGTCATGAATATTCCATACGAGATCGAGTCATTCACAATTTCTTCTTGATTTTCCGCACGAGTCGCATTCGTTCTAAGAGGAAGCTCGGTTTAGATTTCAGGAGGTCCGGTATTGGCTAAGCCTTGTTGAAGAACTTACAACACTTTGCCGCCGCCAAAGATGTGCAGGAGATACGTTTCAGAACTGGTGCCAACGCCATATGCTCGTTCAACGAGCAGCGTCGTAAATTCACCGTAAACGACTATCATCAAGGGCATTCCAAGGGATTTTAGGAATGTCATCAACAAACCCACCACAATAAGAAGGATATCCACTTTTGACGCGTAGCGATACTGGAAACAAGGAACGAAGGGTTTTCAAAGACTGGAATGCTTGGTAGGAGTTTACGCAGACTAATAATACCAGACTGAGGTAGCTGACGGTTGAGCCATTTTCCGACTCTTCCTTAGCGTCTTTTTTAGCTGTTTCGTCGTACTTGTTTGCCCTAAAATTTGGAAGAAAACCTCAATAATTTTATCGCCCACACCAATTCGAACTGAGAACAAGGCAGTCCAATGACGCACAAAACCACTCTCTTTAGCAATTTTAACTTCAAATGCACTTGCTCTTTCATTTTTTGAAGAGACATCAGATCAGCTCATTCTGACTTTGTTTCGAGTTCACTCATATCTGATTCCCTCAAAATCGCAAAAGAAAAGGAAAAAAATCCAGAAAATCCATTGAAAGAAAACACTCACATTTTGTTAAAATCTTAGACGAAACACTCGCCAGAATAGAGGCAAAAACTAATCAGTGCAGAATGTGTAACCGTCGTCCACTCGAAATAGTAATACAACTTCACTCGAAGATAATTCACGGATGACTGAATAAGTGGCCATTGTAGCGGTTCACGACGAGCTCATCGATCGATCGAGACGAAATGCAAAACTCCACTTAATTGTTAATTTACATACGCAATCGCACCAAGACCCTCGCACAGAGAACAACCAGCCATTATCTCACCGACAATAAATGGTCAATTGGTGGAGCGCGTACACAATCGCGAGCCACGCTAATTGAAATCAAATGGCAATGCTCAACAAGCGAAATGCTCGCTGATCATTCCGATTCCAAAGTCAATATAATTGAAATGAATGAACCCATCAACGACACATACAACACGGAATCGGTATATGTTGCGCCTGTGACGTTAACTGCGATGAGTGCGACCGTGACGATTAGATAAAGAAATACATCATCGCTTGAGCATCTTTATCGAAATTGGAATTCGGTTTGCAATCGTTCGTTTTCCTTGTTGATTGAATTAATAGCAATCGTTGGCGAAAAATTTGCATACGAACGCGATTCATGGTCATCGTTGGAATCGTCGCTTCGTGGTTTTTGGGTTTTGAACGACTGACTCGCATGTGATGCTCAAATGGGGGTGGTCACTATCTGACGCTGGACACAATGATCGAAAATCGAGTCCGGCTCTAGCGTAATCATTCCTATGAACACACCCTCACCGCATGTCTAGTTGAGAATCTTCTAAATTTAGACCAATATTTGAATATTTGATTCGATTTCATTGAAAGCCAATCACAATTAATCGAATTTATCGGTTGCCATTTTGACCCCGACCCTTCATTGCGACTCGTAGGACGCCTTGCAGACAAATTCCAACCGTTTCAAGTGCGATCACGATTTCAGGCAAGACGCATTCTTTCACAAGCCCAACCCAACGTGTTGACAGTGAATTTCTCCAAAGTCAAAAATTTCTTGGCGTCTCAAATAAGTCGATTGTGATCGCATGAACCCCTTATACCGAGCACATGATTGACCAATCGAATTTCATCACAATGCGAAAATTCGCAGACGTCTAAGCGACGTGATTCCTTATCGGATGATCACCTTCACCCAGACTAAACAGAAAAAAATCGAAGAGTCATTATTTACTTAATTTGATTGCCCATGTTTGCAACCGATAAACAAACATCTTGACGCCGTAGCAGATTCAACAAGCAGTTGATTGCTCGGTTTGTTATTACTTCATTTTGTCAACACACATGAATACGTGAACACGTGGTTTTGTGATTTTGAATCGTTTTATATTTATTGTCTTCGTAGATTTTGTATTAAGTACGAACCATTAAAGCGAGATGAATTAACTGTGAGTTTTGGTCCCCCAAAGAGCTCTCATGAATCAGAAAAAGCTTCAAAGGAAACAAGCATGATTCAAGTATAAAAATGTTGGCGTTTCCTGCTCGAATGGCATTGCTCCATTAAACATGGTCTTCAAGCGGATCAATGCTGAGATTTGTGGAGTCGCGAGTAGGCACCACCAGCCCCTAGAAGTTGACTGTGTGTGCCTTGTTCGACGATGCGTCCATGCTGAATGACGCAGATCAAGTCCGCATTCTGAATTGTCGAGAGGCGATGGGCAAT